>WBNM01013066.1:112156-151733 GCA_013399055.1 Ramphastos sulfuratus | reverse complement strand
TATGTTTTTAAGATTACCAGCAGCCCAGACTGCACTGTATCTCCCTGCTCTGTGCTGTGTCACTCCACCACTTACCAATCTGCAGCTCTGGGTACATCTCATACAGGCACCAGTTGACATTGCAGTCGCAATGAGTTTTCTCAAAGAGATTGTCTAGAACGTCCCTTGTCACCTGACGCTCGTCCACCATCAGCGACTTTGTGCTGTTATCATTCATGTGCACCTTGACAACAAGCTGAGCACAGAGGCACAGGACAGTCAGTTCATTTCAGAGGCAAAGTGAAAGGCTAGCCTAAATCTGCTAACACAGATAAGAAAGATTAAGGCTGAAGGTTATTAACGATTCAAAGGCGCCATGTCCCACAGTGAACTGAGGGAATAAACCAGCTTGAAAGTTTCCCATTATACTGCCACCAAAATAAAGGCCTTTTCTCAAAAAAAAAGGGAAAAAAAATACATTAAATTGAACCTTGTCCTGTGCATGGCTTCAGGAAAGGTGAAACTGCTATGGAGAAAAAGCAGAAATTAATCTTTTCTCTAAATCTACTAGATGTGCAATTAAGGAAAAGGCTTGATAGGTAAACCAAATAGAAAAGGGCAGAGTGTTCTTAGTGCAAGCTGGAAATGCAGAAAGTTTAGTTTTTAATAAGAAAAAGAACAGAAGAATCTTGCCATGAAATCAGATTGCACTAAGATGGGCAGTAGTCCAATGCCCATCCATAAGCAAGCAGATGAGTTGCTTATATTGACCAAATTAACCTAAGTATTTGTTAAATGAGAAACAGTGCCCACCTCTTTTCAGAGAGGAACAAGAAAATGCTGAAGTACAGCATTTATATATACATAGGGCCTGGAGCAGAGGCCTGTGAGGAGAGGCTGAGGGAGCTGGGGGTGTGCAGCCTGCAGAAGAGGAGGCTCAGGGCAGACCTTATTGCTCTCTACAGCTATCTGAAGGGAGGTTGTAGCCAGGTGGGGTTGGGCTCTTCTCTCAGGCAACCAGCAACAGAACAAGGGGACACAGCCTCAGGCTGCACCTGGGGAGGTCTAGGCTGGGTGTTAGGAGGAAGTTCTTGCCAGAGAGAGTGATTGGCATTGGAATGGGCTGCCCAGGGAGGTGGTGGAGTCACTGTCCTTGGAGGTGTTTAAGCAAAGCCTGGATGGGGCACTTAGTGCCATAGTCTGGTTGATTGGCTAGGGCTGGGTGATAGGTTGGGCTGGGTGAGCTTGGAGGTCTCTTCCAACTTGGTAGATTCTATGATTCTATGAAATATGATAAAGAACTGCAAGAATAAGTGAAGTATTTTAAATGTTCAATTAGTTCTGAAAGCAAAAGAAAAAATGTCTGCCAGATCTGTACATGGAAACTGGAACTAAGCTGGCGAGTTGGGAGGACTCCTCCATATAGTCTCCAAATAGTCTCCACATTATCTCCAGATAGTTCCTTATTTTAAAGTATGTGCATAAGAATCTTTGGTACTATCAAGACAAGTTCTGTTAAAGATCAGAGTGCTGGTATGAGGCTAATTGGAATATTTTAATTAAAAAAAATAGATTATAGGCTGTGAAAAGAAAACAGTGGTGATGTCTGCTTTGCTCACAGGCTTGCTGAGATGTATAAAAACAAGGACACAAACATAGATGAGAGAGAGAATCTCTCTGTTGGAGTAGGTGTGTTTTCTCCCTGAGCTTCTGCTGTGTAACCCAACTATCATTCTGCTTCTAACCCCCCTTGCTGATCCTCCAAACTCACCTTGCACTAAGGCAGACCCTGGGATAAGGTAGAGGGGTGGAAAGAAGGTGGAAGGGTGATTGGGAGCCCCTCCTGGGGACTCTGATTTCTGGGAAGGGGATTGTGTTTCTGTATTGCCTTTAACTTGTATATTTCTGTAAATGTTTGTGTCTATTGTGTATATCTCTGCTTGTAAATTGTGCTAAGCTATAAATAGAGCTTCAGTCCTTAACTTCCAGCCAGCTGAGTCTAGTCTGGGGGATTTTCATAGAGTGGGAGGGCAGGTAACTCCCAAACCATCACAATCAGGTAGAAGCAGAGAATGATGATCCCCAAGAGGTTCCTCCCTTCCATGCAGATCTTTGAGGCATTTTTCAGAGCTACTGAACACAGAATCAAAGAATCACAGAATTGTTTTGGTTGGAAAAGACATCTAAGGTCAAACCTAACCCCACCATGGCCATCAAGTCACATCCCAAAGTGCCATGGCCACATTTCTCTGCGGATTCTGTTGAGCTCAGCTGGAAGTCTGGGTTGGGATGAGTAGGAATAATTACACACTGCTGCACTGTGCAGGTACTGGCTGGAAGCTTTCTAATTTGTTGTTCTAAAATAATTTCTATTATCTTTGCACATTACTACACTGCTGCGAGAAGATTTAGAAAGAAGATCTTCATTAACTTAATTGGGATTAGCTAAATCCACATCCACTGCAGAAGAAAAGCTTAAGGCCATCAAGTCACATAGTGCATAAGCAAGCAACATTTTTATGTCTATTCCTTTTTCTCTAAAGCAGCCTTTCAGAACAGTGGGGTTTACCCCAGCATTGGAGCAAATAAGGCAGAGCCTTCCTAGTCCTACAAAAATTAAGTCCCTCAGAGGTAGCATCCTCCCAAAGACTTCCCTTCAGGCAGGTGAGAAGGCAAGTTACAAAGTATTAAAAAGCCAGCAATTTTAGTAAGAACTTCAAATGATAACAGATACTTAGTTGGTGACTCTTATGAGTAGCATGTCAGTATTTTAAGGCTCACCTTTTTAACTTTGGCTTCTTTCAGCTTCTCCAGTGCAAGTTTAATCTTGTCAGCCTTAGCCTGTGCCTCTTGTTCTTCCTGACAAGACACAAGATATTTGGTATACTTCTTGTTAAGCAAGGCTAGCAGTTGTTTACTTGGAAAGAGCTGTTTCTTGCTACTTATATCCATAAAATCACTTCACAGTTACATTGAATCCCCAGCTTTCCTGGAGCTAATATCCTCCAGCCAAAGCTCTGATTTACAATTCCAGCACTTCTGTTGTGCAGTCATACATCTCCCACATGATCTGTTCCTCAAATGCCACAGTAACAGCTGAAAAGTGGACACTTCTGTTTCCAGAGAACCAGAGTTTTTAGGCTCTTACTGAAAACTTGGCTTGCAATGATACCACTTTGAGTTGTACACTTTCTGTTAGTTACTCTGCTTGAGTTCTTTCACTTCCCACATGAGCTCTCACTGTGAGGAGCAGCTCCTTAAATTGGATGATATCACAGCTTTTTATTCTAGTAATGGGCCTGCTCATACTAACACAGACACAGTTTGGTGGAGCACTCAAGTCCATTCCAGCTTTTGCTGAATGCCATAGAAGGATTCCTAAAAATCCAGTATCATCCAGCAGCTCTTCTTTTACAAAGCACCTGCATTAACACCAGGCCTTTTTTGTTACTATTACAGGTTTCTGCTCAGTTTTAGGTACATGTACCAGATGCCAGTGCCTACATGTTGGTTCTGGGACTTGATGTATAGATTGTGACTGTCTCTTTTTGTCATCTCTCTTCCAGTAGTCTCCCCCAATCACATACAGAGTTGGTAAAGAACATTTTGGACAGCAAGTGACTGCAGTTCCTGACCTGCCTTGGACTATTAGTACTACTGCAAGGTTTGGTTTCTTTCCAATTTTAAATATCTGCTTCTTCTATTGAAACCTGTGTTGTCTTTACTTTCTTGCTTCCTTGCTGATTTTTACTGTCCCTGCTGCTCTCTCACTTCTGTGGTTTTCTCTAGTGAGCAGTGGAACTTCGTACAGTAGTACTCAAAAGTGCACCCAGTTCCCAGTCAGTGGCTGTAGGAGAAAATTACTGCCCTGCTTCCACACAGGAGTTTGCTCTGTGTGAACTTCAGCCTCCATTTTCTACTCTAAAGTCATAATTTTAGTGGTCTTTGGACTAAGAGAAACCCAGGATGGCTGTAACTAATGGGAGATGCACTTGCAAAAAAAACCTAGGTCTAAGTGTTGCCACCACTTCCTTCTTACAGGGATATCACAGAATCATAGCCAAAAAAACCCAAACAACCAGCTAAGGTTATCTTACTCATCTCAAGCTTTGAAGGTAGGCTCAACCATAACTAAATACTCCTGACTGATGTCTCTCTTGCTGAACTAAAAATATTTTATCACTGGATACTGGCATGCTTTAGGATGTCAAAAACACAATGTGAAAGAGAGAGCTTCAAGCACGTTTGCTGTTGACAAATACTCCACTCTAAATACCAGGCAATCAGTTTAAAAAAAATGCTTGGGTTTTTTTTTTTTTTTCCCCCTCTCTGGTTCTGGAAATTCTCATTGCTACAGCAGCTCTGAGGTGCTTAACTTTGAGAATTCACAAATAGCGAAGAGAAGCTGTTGGCCAGAAGGCTTTCGCAGAAAGGTTGGCGGTGCTGCAGAGGGAAGGCAGAGCACTGAGTGGCCCTCCCCTCACCATCTCGAAACACCTCTCTGCAGGAAGCAGGAAAAGCAGCTTAACCACAGTGGTTGAGCGTGGTGCAGGGAGGCTCACTGCTAAAACTTTTAGGCTTCACCTACATGAGGCCTGTGTCGAACAGAGTTCGACGCTGTACAAATCTGTGCAACAGAGCCCTCACCTGAGAGCCTTCACATTTGCCTAACCTTTGTCTGTCTGAATGCTGAAAAGGAAATGATGCGAAGTAAATAAACTGCCAGATGCAAAATTTGCACGTGGCTAAAGAAATGCTTTGATTGGCCACAGGATTTGTTTTTCCACTACAGCATCTTCCGCCTGTGTTTTGGATCTTCAAACAAGAGCACATAAAACCCATCCAGATAACGTCACAAAAATGACATTTTCTATAGCATAGAAATCTTTTTTGACATAGAAAAATAAACATCAGAGTTAATGAAAACTTAGGAGACAGCTCTATGCTTCCCTGAAAGAAAGGCTGTAGTTCTTCATTTGTGCACACTGAGGTTAGAGAGTCTTAGTATCAGAGCTGCATTGGGAATAATTGACACTGTCCTTATTTGACTGTAGACACCCAGAAGTGTTAAACAAAATGCTTTCCATTTAGAGCTGCATTTTATTCTATTGAGCAAAATTGTCATGCCAAGACAGTAAAGACTCATTTGAAATCAGTTCTTTTCATATTAGTTTTAAATAGTTATTACCTGTATTATTACCTACTACAGGTAGGTTATTACCTGCTACAACTTGTCTAATAGCCCTATAGGCTATTTTGTGCCATGTAATGGGCATCAGTATTTGAATGCAACAGGTATCAGAAAATGGAGGGAAGTGCTGTGGCAGAAAGCAGAACCAGTGCCTTAATAAGAATATCAACTACTGCAAAAAGATTCCACAGAAATGCCTCTGTCTCCTGTCCCCCTCCTTCTCTGCTCTCTCCCTGATTCTGGCAAGAGACCAGAAAGCACAGCTATAGGGATTTAAGTCAGCACACAATCTCCGAGGGACACTTTGACTGAAGGAAACAGAAATTACTTCCACCTACATCTTTGCAGCTAGAATTGCAGCTGTGTTTAGCAAGTATATCCTCTCCCTGAAACCTTGTTTGACTCTCAGGTAATATAAGATGCCAGCTGACAAGGAATTAGCTCAGTACAAGACTCATGGGAAAGAGCTATGCAGAACTGTTGATTTCAGTGAGCTATAGATCACAGCATCATAACAGTGCTGGTTGGAAGAGGAGCCTGAAGGTTTGTAGTCTGTCTCCCTGCCCAAAGCAGGACTGTCACCAACACTGATGCCATAGCAGGTTCTCTATGAGATGGTAGTAACTGAACCACACTTACTAAAATACTCCAGTGACAAGTTTCCTGTGATAGCAAACAATCTGCAATGATTTCTGTCCATCTTAGGCTATCAAAATGATGATTACAAAGGCAAAGGAATGGTCCAGAAATGGTCAAGGAACAGATAGAAATTACTGAATAACAGAAAATTCTCACTCTATAATCCATGAATGTTTCATCATTGCAGAACTTTACCAAGGTTCCATCCAGGCTTACCTGGGTGAGTGGCTCAGGAGGAGGTGGTGGTGGTGGTGGTGGAAGTTCTAAATTAGGGTCTGGAGGTGGAGGGGGCAAATCATCCCCTAATTGTCCAGTAATGGTAACATAGACACTTGATTTACAATAAGTGTCACTATCCACACTTCTTGAAGGCTCAGTGACTGTAGTTTGCTGGTTGCCAGAAGTTTTCTGGGCTTGTTGAGCTCTCTGTTCTACATCATTTAGGTCTGCTACAAGATCAGCCATTAAAGCATCCAGGTCTTTGTCCTCTAGGGCACTTAAGGATTCTGTAAAGAAAACCCACAAAGTGTATCAGAATAAGTGCAACACAAACCACTGTGCAGTTCAATGGAGACAAAATTGCAGGGGGCATGGAAGGGTTTGGGGAAAGGAAACAACCTTTTAAATAGGTGTAAGTAACAAACATGTTCTAGGAATAGCCACAAATCTGGTCAGACTGAAGTTCAGAGTATGAGGAACTCTACAAATACAAATTAAACAGGACAGGAAGCTTCATTTCTGATACAGTCTCAGGCCTTGGGATGTTATAAAACCTGGCCCTGATCCAGCAAGGTTTCTGGGCACATGCTTAGTGATAGAGCTGCACAAAATTCCATTGGATCCCATTAAGCTAGTTACTCATCTGAGTTAAGTAAGACACTGAAGTGCTTAGCAAGTTTTGGTATAGCACGCAACAAA
Source organism: Ramphastos sulfuratus (assembly GCA_013399055.1). NCBI lineage: Eukaryota > Metazoa > Chordata > Aves > Piciformes > Ramphastidae > Ramphastos > Ramphastos sulfuratus. The sequence continues at coordinate 145,006 of WBNM01013066.1, read as the reverse complement.
CTGAGCAACCAAGGCCTAGATCAACACTCTACATATATTACTATGGGGCTACAACAGAAATGAAGCAGAATCAGAGAGTTCCAATGCACAGGAATTGGTGTGGTATCATTTGTAGCACATCAGTGTGATTCACACCTGTGACACACCTCATGCAATGTGCAGGGGTTTGAGGACCCTTCAATCAAAACCCAAACAAGACAGTCTCTCTTGAAAAGTATCATGTCAGCCAGGTATAAGTACTGGAAATTTTGCTTCCTGTCCTCTAGTCTGTCAGACTGTAAGATAAAATCCTACACTAGAAATTCACCAGCAATGTCTTCTTTGGTTCTTTGCATAAGCCTGGTGCAAGAGATCCTGGGAAATAACATCCTGAAGGATGATTTAGCTTCCAAGAAGAGCAGAGTTCTCTAAGAACCAAGAGACTTAAATCTCTTTCACAAGTCTAGTTTAAAATAAACTGAATTGGGAAAGCTTTAAGTGGGATTTTGGAAAGGAATGGAGAGCACTGAACTAGGTATATGCAAATGCTAATATAGTCCAAGAAAGAAGAGATTGTTCGGCAGTCTAAGTGTGAATACAGCACTAGACCATCTCAGTTTACTCTGCTTTACCTGCTGTGCTAACAGAGCATTTTCCCAAGCCTTTCTCTCCAGTGGGAAAGTTGCCTCTTTACATACTCCTACCCACTTTGCTGCTAGAGGCATTAGGTAGCTTAACAGTGAACTGATTCTGGACAAGAAGGTTAAAACAGATTTAACGCAGGTGAAAACCAACTCAGGCAAACAGAGCCAACCAGCACCCATTTAAAAACCAAACCAACTAACCAACACCCCCAAAAAACCCAACCCCAAACAAACAACCCAAATGAACCCAAAAGGAGGGTTCTTTCTGATAAATTCCCTCCTCTGGCTCATCACACAGGCTCAACAAGCAGCTGTACATGCAAAAAGGACAGTGCAAACCAGAAGGAGAATAAGCAATGCAGAGTGGAAACAGATAAAGTTGATACTTCCACTGGACTAAAATACCTTGGCAGCTCTGACCCCACATTGAGAAACTTCCTCTTCTATTCAGTTAAATCTTTACATAAACAATGTTGTATTTTAGATAGCAATTTGGGGGACTTCTCATTTTTGCTTTCCTCTGCATTCAGACATTTTAAGAAGTCTGATTTATTTATGAGACCAAACAATGCCTCTTTAAAAAAAAAAAAAACAAAACCAAAACTTAGGAGCTTCCTAAATTGAGACATAAATATACTTCCCCCTTCAACAAAATAGGCAGTGGTTTTGGTTCTTTTTGGCTTTTTTGGTAGGAAGGTGTTTGAAGCTTTTCTTCTCATTTGTTGCTGTGAGGTATTTCAAATAAGCACAAAAAGCATGAAAGAGTCCATTCAGCTACTTACCATTTAAATCTTTAAAACCAACTGTAAAGCTAAATTCATTGTTGGACACTTTGGGGGGTGGAGGTTGGACAGTCTCCACTTCTAAACTCTGTTAAGGTAGAAGAAAAAAAAAACAACAGGTACCTGATGATATAATTATTATGACAGACATTAACATCTGCAAATCAATTACCTGCATTTTCCTGAGGACATTGATTCTTCTTCAAGGACCAGGGTGACACACTAGTTTCTGGGATTATGCCTAGACTGGTAAACTAAATCAGGCCAGGACAAGGGTTCAAGCACTGTCTCACAATCATGGTCTGAAACAGGCTGTCCAGAGAAGTGATGAAGTCTCCATCCCTGGAGACGTTCAAACCCCACCTGGACATGTTCTTGTATGACATTCTCTAGGCGAACCTGTCTTGGCAGGGGGGGGTGGATTTGGATGATCTCCAGAGGTCTCTTCCAACCCTTACCAGGCTGCGACTTTGAGGTGCCAAGTGTTTAACAGTTTGCATGCTCCTCAGTACAACACTGCCCCAAGCCAACTGCAGTCCCTGTCAGGCAACACCCAGGCTTTGGTGTGGGGAGCAGCAAAGGCCAGGGCTGTTTCTAAGACTGGATAAAGCCAGACTGATGTTTAGGGTCTGGTGGGTTTTCTGAAGGGAGCTGGGAGGTAGGCGATGGAAGAGTTCGGCTCTGTGCACGTTTGAGCTACTCGGTGTCATTTGCTCCAGAGTGCCTTAGTTAGCAATGCAAATGTAACCTTGCTGTTGCCTTCTCATAAACAGCTCTCCTGACCCACCCAGCCTGCACTCATAGAACCTTACTCCTCCAGCCACTAATTTTAAATGTCAAGCAGAGACATTTAGTTGGAGGTTTTTCAAAACAATGTATCTGTATTCTGAGTGGAGGCAGGTGAAAAATGTCGGGAGCCTGCCTCTTTTCTCTCCCACATAACAGCTATTTTTCTAATCTTAATGGGAAAAAAGAATGATTTACCTGGGTCAGCATGTCCATCTCCCCGAGCAAATTGCTGAACATTTCATCTATATCATCACATGCTTGCTCCATCTGAAAAAAAAATCATCCCCAGACAAGGAATCAGCACAAGTTCATTTCAAAGCTAGCAATGGTCAAACCCAAAGGATGTGCAACATTCTTTTAGTGTGTTCCAAAGGAACTTCAGATTACTGCTCGTGACTTGCAAAAACCTTCATCTGTTGTTTAGAACTGCTAACAGATCAGAATCTCAGTCCTGTGGGTGCTTAGGCTCTACACTAATTAGGAGTTCCAACCACCTTGTATGATTTCCATCCCGCGGGAAGTCCTTAGTTAATAAATCACTTGGATCTTAAACACCCAAGAAATGTAGATAGTGAGAGGTGAAGAAGGAAACAAAGTTTGAGGGTGAGAAATTCCTGAATGCTTCATCTTGAAGACTTTCTTCAGCTTAGAGGACTAACATAACAGGAGTTTATCAGGTGTTACTTAGTGCAGGACATGGCCACAGTTAGGTACATGACCAACCTCTTGTCTCAGTACTTGTCTCTGCTTGCATTCAAACACTAATGCACTGAGAGAACTCCAGCCTCAGCTAACCTCAAGTCATCTGAGACAAGGCAAACAGGTACATGATGCAGGACAGTAAATGGTGGCTCTTCTTGCAAGAGTGGGGTGTGATGATAGCACTACACAGTGGTGGTGCTGAGATACTGGGGAGAAAAAGCTTCTGTAACAATCCTATTCTTCTTTCATATAAATTTCTTTATTTCCAAGGAGAGCAGAGTAAAGGGGTGTCTGATATGGAATGCTGCCAGACAAGGACTATAAACGAGCCTACAAAGGACTGAGAAACCTGGCACTGATAGCATGAAAGCAGGATTCAAATTAGGGTCAAATTTCAAACATCTGAGTAGTCCTATTGGTTCACTGGGTTTGTGTGCATCTGTGCTGGGTTTATACAGCCAGGTTTTGGTAGCAGGGGGTCTGCAGGAGTAGTTTCTGTGGGAAGACAACAGCAGCTGCCCCTGTGTCAGACAGTAGTTCCAGCTGGCTCTTAGATGGACTTAGTGCTGGCCAAAGCTGAGTCCATCAGCAATGCTGGTGGCACCTCTGCCACCATATATTTAAGAAAGGGTACAAAATGCACAGCAGCTGTAAGAGGAGCAAGAAAATGTGTGGCAAACAGTCCTTGCAGACACCAAGGTCAGCGAAGAAGGATGAGGAGTTTGAACTTTCACAGATTCCACAAATCAAAGACTTAAAGGTTTGGGAACTGGATGCTGTTGAAAACTTTCTACTAAGATGTGGTTAGCAAGGCTGAGGGCAAGCCTAGCCCAGCAGTGGAGATGGCACAGCTATGCTCGTGTGACAGGGGGCACACGTCACACAGGACTGCACAAACTGAGAGCTGAAGTCATCTCATCTGCTTCATTTCCAGCTGACAAACCCACAACGGATGGCTCACTCTATGTATCACACCATCAGGCAGAGACTTCAGTATGAAATTACACTTCTGTAGCTTTGGCAGCTTGCTGGCTGCCTACATGATTGCTGAATCCCAGGGCATTCATTTGAATCAACAGCAGCATAGCTTCCTACACACCTGGCACTTGGAGAAGCAGTTTTCATAAAACAGATAAAACAGCACTGATTTGATCAGGCAGAGTGAAGTCAGATTTGTTATTAGACACAAAAAATGGATCTGCAGTTCATACTGATGAGTATCTCATCAGTGCTTAAACAATCCTGAATAATAGCACATTTCCTTGTTTCCTGACTTAAGAGAACAAAAGAGTGGCCTCCAAATCATGTGCAAAGTCAACCAAACATAAGGATGGGGGCAAAGCTCTTGAATTTTGGCTAATAAAATTCTGGGATGCCCAAGGGGAACAACTGAACTTGAGGAGCAAGGAACTTCCACGCTGTGCTAGTTGGAGCATTATTGATAGCTTTATCTACCTTTGATGTCCCTCCTCCAAAGCTGCTGCTGCTGAGTATTTTTGTGAGAAAAACAAATAAACAAACAAATACAAATCATAGAATGGTAAGGTTGGAAGGGACCCCAAGGATCATCTAGTTCCAACCCCCTGCCATAGGCAGGGACACCTCCCACTAGTACAGGTCACTCAAGGCCTCGTCCAACCTGGCCTTGAACACCTCCAGGGAGGGAGCAGCCACAACCTCCCTGGGCAACCTGTGCCAGTGCCTCACCCCCCCCACTGGAAAGAACTTCCTCCTAACATCCAGTCTAAATCTTCCCTCTGCCAGTTCAAACCCATTGCCCCTTGTCTTGTCATTACAAGACCTTATAAATAGGCCCTCCCCAGCCTTCCTGTAGGCCCCCTTCAGATACTGAGTCCCCAAAACATGGAACTTCAAAAGAGTGTCCTTCTCCTCTCCTTTTTCTGACTCCTCTCCACAACCATTCCCATTTCTTTTATTGATTGCCACTGCAAGGACAAGCAGACAAACCAATATGCACATTTGGGAGTGATCCCATTCAAGGAAGACATTGCTGCATTTTGGACTAGCAAATCCTTTTGACTTCTATAAATTGCCTTGAAGTTATTCAAACCAGAAACTCAAGTGAAACCTACAGATACATGAGCTATTATTAACTGAAAAGGGGAAAAGATTTACCAAAGTCCCCAGAAAGTTGATTTTCATACTCAGTCTTCCTCTATATCCACTGCCCAGTAACTTTTCTGTTAGGTTTTTCTAGTACTAACACCAGTAACTCTTAACATCATTACAGTACTACTACTAGTAACTCTTGGAGTCACTGTCAACTACAATAAACTCAAGAGAAAGAGAGTACTTTGACAAAGGATTTCTCCTGATATGCATACAAATTTAAGCAGAGAAAAACAGATCAGAATTAAAACAAAAAGAGGAAATGGTGGTTGTCAAGAAAAACATGCTAAGAAGGGCCTTGCGGGAAAATATACTTGTGAAACCTAACCTGTTTTTTAAGTGATTGATTTTCAAACTGATGTCTTCCAGAATTGTATCTGAAGTAACACCAAGCATGCAGGCAAATGTATCCCTTGGCTTGTATTTCCCTCAAATTTCACACTCCCCAATCTTCACATCCCTCAGCTCAAGAAGGATCTCAGGGAACTGCTTGAAAGAGTCCAGCGCAGCATCATGAAGATGCTGAAGGGACTGGAGCATCTCCCTTTGAGGGAAGGCTGAAGGAGCTGAGTCTCTTTAGCTTGGAGAAGGGGACACCGAGGGGTGACCTCATTCATGTCTACAAAGATGTGAAGGGTGAGGATCAGGAGGATGGATCAGGCTCTGCTCAGTGAAGAACATTGTTCTCTTGTGGGAATGGTCCAGTATTCAAGAGCACCAAAGGAAAACAAGGACTGAGGAATTTCTTGCTAGGATGCAAGACTGAAGAAACAGTCCATGCACTCAATCTTACGGTGCAAAACCTTACCTGAGTTAAGTACAACCTCATCTATGCTATTTACTGCCATGCACTGAGGGATGGAGCAGGAACTGCCTTTCCTGGTCTATGCTATGAATCCTGTAATTAAAACCAGGCTATTGTTTCTGCATGGCTGCAGACATTGTGATTTGTTAAGACAGAAAACAATAAAACAACTTCATTTTGTCGAGAATGTTTTAGAGAGTTTTGTGATTTGAATGAGACAACAGCACTGTGTCTATGAACACCAAGGAAATGGAGGTGCTTGATAGGATTGCTAGCCCTGCAGAAAGTAGTAAAACTCATACAAGATTCACTTTGCTTGAAAAAGAAACTGTTAAAAAAATAAAAAAGACCATGAAAGCTGACAGGGTGATCATACAACATAGCTCAAATACCCCAGGCTTGGTGCTACACTAAGCAGGGCTTGAACTGTTAGTATCTGAAAGCTCTGAAAACTACTGAAAGTAAGTCCCCTTCAACAGGAAGAGAGGTCTCAGTCAGATGGTAACGAGGCTCCTGCACTTGCAATCTAAAACCAAGCTGAAAGCCTTGTGCAACACCAAACAGGAAACACCAACGGTGTCACACATGAGATTACCATCTCTGCAACTCAGCTGCAGTGGAACTGATGTAGTTTAAATCAATCTAAGGGCTGCAAACAAAAAGGAATGAGGAAAGGCATCAGTATAGCAAAGGCAGAGAATAGATTCACACAGCAAATGCTATCAGGAACTGGTCTGCTTGGTGACCTGGAGAACACTTACAGGCACATTAATCAAATTCAAGGCATTGCTGTTATTCTTAAACTGTCACATAGGCAAACAGCAAGGTCAAAAATCCATTAAGCATAATCTTACAAGTCACACAGGAAGATGAAGAGCACACCTTCATCTCCTAGCCTCACACTAGAGCGTGTAAGCCTTGGAGTGCCAAGTCCACCAGCACAAGCTGTTGGACTGTCCAGGTGACCACCACCAGCACTGCAACTTCCTGCTAATGCTTAATGCTTCAGTGCTTTCTGAATTAAGAAATCTTTAATGTTCTAGAAAGAGCCACTGAGCAGCCCAGTGACTGAGTCACTCAAATCAGAGATTCACCCTTACCCATGGCAGACTATGTAAAGTGATCATCTCACTTCAAAAACAGAAAAATAGAAGAGTTAGGGGAAAAAGGTGAAAGTGACAGAAGGCCCACCAAAAAGAGCAAAGCTAAAAAGAGGGTAACTGGTTGCCACACAAAGCAGTTGTGAAAGTAGTGTGATTTAAAAAAGAAGCATTAAATCATAAAGGAAAGTTACTGAGGCATCATCAGCCTGTCCCTGCTCAGAACACAAAATCAGTAGGAATCAATGAAACTGAAAGTCTGCACAACTATTCCAGGGAAACATGCACAGTGCCATTGTGAAACTCATCACCAGAACTGCTGAGTTAGCAAGCTGAGGTTTCTCTCCAAGCAGTTATAGCCAGAAGTGACAGTATTTCAGAGAGTTCCAGGCAAGGAGCATGAACTGCATGTTTCAAGATCTGAAGCAAGGGCTCCACCAACTTGTAAGCAGAGTCAAACTTGTCTGACAGACAGGTCACACCACACCTTCCAGCACTGCATTTCTTATCCCTCCTTCTGCAGCAGCGTGGTGAGAGCAGAGACAATATGGTGAAGATAAATTGCTCACTAAATTGATTGCAGGTCTGAAACAGACCTAACTAAGCCTCTTAAAATGATTTTACTGCTCAGTGTCAAGTGTCAAATAATTTTCTTAGGTGTAAAAAAAAAAACTCCAGCTACTCAAATGTCTCTTAAGTGAGGTGGCATGGAAGTTCCTTAACCACCTATTGCATCATGGCAAAAAGTCCCTAGCAGACATTTAGATCCATTTTTAAGAAGCAGAATACAAGGAATCATCTATCTCTGCAGAATTCAGCCTAGTTTTTACTAATTCTAGTAGACAGTAAGAAAGTAATTGAAGCTTTTGAGTGGTAAAGCAGAATGAAAGCCTGGGGGCAGCTGCCCTAAGTCATGGATTTGGCAATGAGCATGTTGACCTTTCTCTTCCTTACCTACCTAACACGGCCCTGTAGCTCTCTTTTAACACAAACTCTTGAGAGGATGGATCAAAAGCAATTAGACTGCTTCCAGCACTGCATTTTCTCAATGCTGATAAGTGTGGCATTTTCCAAGAAAAAGCTTGCACACAGAATTAACTCTGAAAGCAGTTTCCTACCCATATCACCTATCCTTCTGGGAAATCTGGTATGCAACTTTATCTGCAGCTGAAATGACATTACATATTTATCTCAGGGATGGGGGTGACATGTCCTAACTCTGCTCAGGATGGAATGAAAGCATTACACTAAAATGCTAGGAGCTGCAGGAAGGCTGATACAGCTGCAAAGTATCCTTCCTAGTGTAAAGGAAAGTCACATCTGGCTTTGGATTAAAATAAAAAAAGGCAGATAGATACAAGCATGTGGGAGAATCCTTTTCCAATGTTAACCCAGGGCACCAGAGCATCTTCAGGTAGCCATGCCACAAAAACCACTTCTAGCATTTGCCATTCATTGCTCCAGGCCAATTTTCATGTGTGCTGTGGAATGGATTTTGACTCCAGTTGCCCTCATCTTGTATGGCATTGCTCAAAATTACTCTAGCAAGACTAAAGGCACACCTCATAATTAAACTTATAACTCATACTCTATCCAGATGTAAGCACAAACATCTTTTATCTGTCTCTTCTCACACGTAATTTGAGACAGAACAAGGGGGAATGGCCTCAAGCTGAGACTGGGTAGGTTTAGATTAGATATTAGGAAAAGGTTTTTCACAGAGAGTGGTCAGGCACTGGAATGAGCTGCCATGGGAGGTGGTGGAGTCACCAATCTTGGATGTGTTTAAGGGTCGTTTGGATGTGGTGCTTGGGGATATGGTTTAAGGTGAATCTTGCAGAGTAGGATTACAGGTTGGACTTGGTGAGCCTGAGGGGCTTTGCATGTTTCTGTGATTCAATAAGAGAACCCCAAACTCAGTGATCCTACTTCTGTTTGAGAGAAATTGCAACTAGACCATTTATACAATTAAGCCTCTTAAAAACTTGTTCCCTTTTTCTTTTCTTATTTTTTTTTCCTGGTTTGGAAATGCAGAGTTAATTCTCTTCTATTACAGCAACAAGCCTGCAGTTAGGACTGAGCTTGAAGGACGTCTTTATTGCTTGCACTTGACAGCAGCTGTATTTTACCTCTGCAACTTGACCACCACAGGAACTCCTGTGTGTGAGGACACTAAGTGAGCACAAGCACACCACCATCCTTTTCAGTGATGTATTTGAGTACTTCGTTTTTCAGCAGAGAGAAAGAGTTTCACTATGTTTGTAAAGCACCACAGGACGCCCCGGGAGTCTGAGGCCGTCCTTCAGATGATGCTGCCTGAGCAGCTCCCTCAGGCACTGTCCTAAACACTGTCTCCTCCTTACCCCACTTGCTCAGTGCTGTTTGGGAGAAGCAGCTCTGGGTCCTGTTCTCAGCGTGAGGTGGGGTGGCAGGATTATTGAATGGTCCCAGGGGCTTGTTTAAGAGAGGCTGTGAGGAACAAGGGAGTAAGTAAAAGCTTCTCTATGTCAGGAGGAAGTTACTCAAGCCCAGAGGAGGGGTTAGCAAAGGGCTCTCAGGCTAAGATGAGAAGGCAGGAAGGACATTTAACCAGTGACAGGCAGAGTATGCCAGGGCTATGGAAAAGAAGTACAGAGGGATATGGAATGCAGGCTTTAAAATACCTCCATGGATGGTGACTCAACCAGTGTGTTCCAATGCCCTCACAACCCTTTTGGTGAAGAAATGTTTCCTAATGTCCAAGCTACACCTCCCCCGATGCAATTTGAGGTTGTTTTCTCTCATCCAGGTAACAAGTGATAGATCAGAGTAGATGCTGGAGTAGATGATCTCTAAGGTCCCTTCCAGCCTATGCCATTCCATGATTCTAAGATTGTCTCTTACCATCACATGTTCTTAGCACACATGGTATGGAAAAGGATGACTGAAAGGGGAAAGGACACTGACATAAAATGCTCTACTAGAAAAGAATGAAGCAGAAGGGTGAAAAGAAACCTGTAGTGAATCCACCTGTTTGTATATTAAAACCAAACAAAGCAGGTAATGCTTTAATATGAATGCATAGCTATTTGACCAAAGTACAGTGCTCAGCACCAAAACTTAATGAAGAGTTTTTATTTTTTCTCAGCTTCAGTACTGCCTGAAGACTCAGGCATAACTTCAAGGCCCATTATTCATTTTCCACCTACAAGAGCTGTTCCTTTCAGTCTGTATAATGCAGTGATCCCAAAGTGCTCTAAGCAGTGAGTTTCAGCTGAGTATCTGTAAGGAAAGTGGAAGCCTACAGCCACCACAGATGGGATGTCATTTTGGTTGATTTGCCACAGCCCAGCAAGACCTGAACCACACAAAGGAAACAGTTATGGGAAGAAAACGCAGCAAGAGAGGAACCTTGAGACCTTTCCACTGTAATTCTTCCATTTCTGTAAGGTTTTCCATGAGAAGGAAATGCCACTGCCTCCCACTCTTTTTTAGCCTACCAAGTGGAAGAGGGATGGAACAACTGATCACAGGGAATCACAGATCAGAGTCAGTTGTCAACTAGTCAGAGACAGCAACTCCACCATGAGGTCAATTTAGCAACAGATATGAAAGGTTTTGATGGGTTTCATGGAATAACATGGCCCTTGTGGGATGCAACTGCACTTCAGTTTGTGCTGAATCCCTTCCTATGACTGGCACCCCTAATCACTAGCTTGTGTTTGCTCTCTCAAATACTTCAGCCTGCCAGCTTCCCCTCAGTAATGAAGATATGGTCACCAAAGTACAAAACTATGAATCATAGAACCAACCAGGTTGGAAGAGCCCTCCAAGCTCATCCAGCCCAACCTATCACCCAGCCCTAGCCAATCAACCAGACCATGGCACTAAGTGCCCCATCCAGGCTTTGCTTCAACACCTCCAGGGACAGCAACTCCACCACCTCCCTGGGCAGCCCATTCCAATGCCAATCCCTCTCTCTGGCAACAACTTCCTCCTAACATCCAGCCTAGACCTCCCCTGGCATCACTTGAGACTGTCCCCCCTTGTTCTGTTGCTGGTTGCCTGAGAGAAGAGACCAACCCCACCTGGCTACGACCTCCTTTCAGGTAGTTGTAGACAGCAGTGAGGTCACCCCTGAGCCTCCTCTCTTCTTTTTTTGCTGTATTGACAAGTATTTGAGAATATTACCTGTTTGCTCAGGGTTATCTCAGCAACTTAGGCCCTTCAACCTACATGTACAGCAAACCATCTAAATACAATATTTCATCCACAATCATAGAGAACAGTAATGTAGATTTGACTGGTTTTGGTTTGGTTTTGTTTGTTTTTTTTTTAAATTACAATCAGAGACCAAAAAAAAAATCAACTCTCTTCTAGTGCTGCTAGAAAGGGCTAGAAATTCTTCAAAAGTGCATCAACATCTTGCTGTGAAACAGAAGCAGCCATGAGCCTGCAGTCTGAGCTACCTGAAGATACAATGAAAGTACCAAAACAGATCAGCTAAGGCCACTGAGTAGCACATTTTCATTTGCTTGCCTGTAGGGACTCGATGGCAGCAGATGAAGTGACAGCTCTGTAGAACTTGCCCACTCTCTTGGTGAGCTGCCATCCAGGCAGACACATTATACAGCAAATTATTTTGGCTAAAACTGGGGAATCAAAAGGTAATTTGCAATTTTTATCAGCAAAAGCATCCCGTGAGTACCTCTATGATTTTGGCTGGCAGCTGTTGTCTCTGTGTTAGAAGCAGTTTTGCTCCCTTACATCCTCAGTCTGCCTGATAGGTGTAGGCAAAATGACAAGATTTTCACCAGAATTTTTATTATATCAATTGGATTGCCTGAGGACAACTAAGAACTTCCCTTTGTTAGTGATAATTGGCCTTGCAGGGTCAGCCTATCACTGAGAGCAGACATAGAGAGAATTCCATCATTTAACATTAGTGCTACATGTCCCACTTTTACATCCTCTGCTTTAGGTGACAAACAAATACAGAGTGAAAGTAAGAATGGAACTGGACTGAGGAAATGCATCCAGTGCAAAACTTTTATCAACAATGCCTCTGTATGCATTTCTAAACAGAGTATCATTTAAAAAAAAAAAGTGGTGCCTATAAAATGAACCTTCTTTTTCTTCCAAGATTCATAATGCATCTGCTCCCCAGAATATTCCTAAAAACTGTAACCCCAAGTTACTTGAGCCTAAACTCATGGCATGCATGATCAATGCTCAGCAAGAAGAAACAGTGGCTGTGTGCAGCCTGATGGAGCTTCTGGCTGCAAAAATTCTGGCAACAATCCAACCAGCCACAGGTCTCAAAGGTCATTTTGTGAAAAGAAAGGCTTTGAAACTGTTGACAGACTTTTTCAGCAGTCATTATCAAACTAGTTTGTGAATTCCTACACTAAAGCTGTGAGTCAGATGAAAGTAATTTGTGTTTCTTTTTCATTTACAACCCAATGAGCAAGGCTATAAATTAACATTGAGGGGTGGTGAGGTACACATGTTCGTGTATGCTTATGTAGATGCTCAAGTCTCCTACAGAGACACAAGTTCATGGCACCTTAGCTTCTTTCTTTCATAGAATCATAGAATGGTAAGGTTGGAAGGAGACCGCAAGGATCATCTAGTTCCAACCCCCTGCCATAGGCAGGGACACCTCCCACTAGCACAGGTTACTCAAGGCCTCATCCAACCTGGCCTAGAACACCTTCAGGGAGGGAGCATCCACAACCTCCCTGGGCAACTTGTTTCATGGTGCAGCACCCTGTCTTCCACACTGGCAGCTGTTAGATCTAGGGTAGCCAGCAACCAATAGTCTGGATGATAAGGAAAGCTGACTAAAAGGCTTGCTTTTCCAAGAGCAATTTTACTGGATCATGGATCACTCCTAATCATGAAAAAACATATGGTGGAGTTTCTATGACAACTGCATCTGCCCTGGTGATCCTAGGCCCTTTTTAGTCAATGAAGGGAAAGAAAGGCAATTTTATGGAGCATGATTCATGACAGCTGTCTAAAACTGGGCAGCTGACCCAGGTTTTAGCAGTAGCTATCTCTCTCTGCTGACTGTAAAGGTGACTCAGAACCTCAGGTGACTAAAGTGCTGATGGCTAAAGCTCAGTGAGAAGGACCCTGCCTATAAAAGTCTAAGGGGTGCTTTGAAACATCCGCATGGATGCAAGTTACCACTGTCACTCAGAACCTCCCAGAAGAAACAAGCTCATGCTTCTGTGTCACTGCAGGCAAATAAGAGGTCTTATCTTCACTTTTGCCCCAGACCAGCACTTGACCACGTGGAGGTCAGATGGACCTACAAGAAGTCAAGCCATACCAAAATGAAAGACTGAAAAATTGTCTGGGGGAAAACACAGCTACAGTTTGCAGAGAGAGCAGGAAAGGACAGGGGCCTTGAGACCTGAATGATACACAGGAAAACCAAGTCCAGCCACGTTCCTGTAAAGCCACCCCTGAAACATAACCACACAAGAAAATCCACGTTCCCAGATTTTTGCTGCCTAAGAAATCTCAAGCCTTAGTACTGAGTTGAGCTGCCATGCAGAAGGTTCTTCTGTGCACATTGTTGCCCTCCCAAATCTCTTTGTCCCTGAAGATTTATAAAACACAAACAGATCAAGTTTGCAGCCTGATTCACAGGTGCATGAGTTACAGTAGACACTGCTCAAGTATTGCAAGAATCAGAGGTCTGATCTGTGAAAACCAAACTTAGCTGGAATAAATACATTTGATAACAAAATAAACCAGTGCACTGTACCCTGCTTGAAAATACTGAACGTCAAAGAATCACAAATTCCAGCACAATTAAAACACATTTCACTCAATAAATTACTTTAAGCCTTCATTCATATTTGCTTCCAAACACCAGAAGTGTCTGTAGTACCCACAGGAGGTATTTAAAGAAGAAAGAGAAGACACAGGGAATGACTTGAAGTACCCTATCAGAGACAGGACAATTTTCCAGCTATGCGTGCTCCCAGATAGATCAGATTCCCTGAGAATATAAACCAAGGATCACTCAGCTATCTGTAATGCTCCATTGCTTAAACCTCCCAAAGACATTTGTAATCTGTATTTTAAACCTCCATTTTTAAGCAGCGCTTGCACAAAGCATGAAATACAATTAAATGTAATGGTCTCCTTAAAAAGCCCATGGGAGAAAATGAAACTGAGCAGCTTCTGCAAAAAGTTAAACATGCTGTTTCAAACATAAAGGTTTTAACCTAAATTCTTATAATTTACAAAATTTCTAGAAAAAGAACTTTGTAAAGTTAGTGAAGACAACTGAGTAGGAGCCCACACAGGTGGAACAGGTCATCTAGTAAAGGCCTCTGAAGCACCTACTTGTCTCTAACCAAGCAGATCACAGTACCACAGAAAATTAGGGGTTGGAAGTGACCTCAAGAGATCATCAAGTCCAACCCCCCCTACCAGAGCAGGATTACCTAGAGCAGGTCACACAGGCATGCATCCAGGTGGGTTTTGAATGTCTCCAGAGAAGGAGACTCCACAACCTCTCTGGGCAGCCTGTTCCAGTGCTCCAGCACCCTCACCTTAAAGTTTCTTCTCACGCTGAGGTGTTTCAGCATGTACTAAATGTACATAATCCAGATGTACTAAATACAGGTGTACTGAATCAAGTCCTGAAGACTCTGTATTTACACTTCTATTGTGCAGCACAGTAATTTACAGTGATGTCAACAGAGTCATATGTGAAATAAGTATTTTTCTAGAAGCAAGTCAGGAACAGATGACAAAATGGGCATGTCTTGCAATTTACTAAGAGGAACTAGAACCAAGGAGGAGAAATGACTGCCAAAGTCCTACAAACAGAAGTTTTGAGGGGTAGAGTCAAGCTGGAGCCAAGCAAACCAGAGTAACTGGGGCAGGAAGGGACCTCAGAAAGTCAAGCTGTCTGTCCCAGTTTGGTGGCAGGCTGCACCATACACTGCACAGAACATTCTATGGGATACATCTTCCCAGCGTGACAATGAATGGATTTAGTAACTTCACTTTTAGTTCACAAGGGATCGAAAAACTACCCCAAGCTTCTGGAGGCTGTCTAAGTTACTTTTCTATGGTATTCAGATGAATGCTTCACGCAGGATGGGCCTTCTCTAAGTCAGGAGGCACGTCTGTTCCTTCCCTAAACCACATGGCCAAACACCCTGCCAGCAGAGAGACAGGAATTGTGCTCCTTCTAAGTCTGTACTGGCTGTTCTGCCATAACCACACCACCTTCTTACGTGCTTAGGTTAAGACTGATAGATTAGCACATTCACATGGTGTATTTTTGGGATGCTTGTGCCAGGTCGCTTGGACAGCAGTTTCTTTGCCTGCCTTCACTTTGCCAACGTAGCCACCTATTAAAGCAGGGCACTATGTCCCCCGTGGGATCCCACTTGCCTCAGCAGGCTGCTGGGAAGCTTCTGCAATCCTGCCCTGCAAAATACCAACCTGCTACTCGACCTTCAGGGTGAAGGTCTAAGTCATTTCAACAAACACCGGTCCCCAGCACTGAATCTCACCGTCCCGTTTGGGCACACCGAGTCCCGAGCAGAGCGGCCGTGTGCGGCTCCCAGGGCGGCGATGGGTACCACTCACGGTACCCACCCCGGACTGCCGCCCTCCAAAGGCCGTGCCCAGAGCAGGGTTGGCCGCAGCTCCTCACGCCGAGCACCGGTATTGCTGGCATTTCCCACCGCAGCAAGGACTCCCCACGTCCCCACCACGCCTGCTCATGCTTCCCGCGATGCCCGCACCTCCGTCCTCCGAACCCCGTCGGGGTCCCACGCTGCTGCTGGGAGCCCTTGGAGCTCCGACGGTCCTTCACCGCCCTGCTTACCTTGGCGGGCAGGCGGGGGCCTCCGCCGGCTCCTGGAGGCTGCTCGACCTACCCCTCCTCCGCCGCTGGGGAACTGGGGCCGCGCCGTGGGCTGCCGAGCGCCCTGGGGCGGCCACCTCGGCGGGAGCCGCCCCGAGGCAGGCAGCGCCGCCCTCCGCCCTCGGGCCGGAGCGTGGGTTGCTGTCCAGGCTCTGCGAGGCTGCTGTCCCCGGACTGTGGGAGCGCGTCTGCGGGCGCAGGAGGAGACGGCTCGCTGTCTGCGACGGGCTTCCCCTCGTGGGGACTCGTGTTCGCGGGCTGTGCAGAGCCGGGGCGTCCCCTCCGCGCTGCGGAAAGCCTTCGTCCTCCCTGAGGCTTTAGGGGCTGCCTACAAAACGAAGCCTGAGACTCATCCCGTGAAGGCTGACGAGGCTGGAGGAGAGGTTGTGGCCGGGGGAGAGTCCCGGGCAGGCCTAGGCAGCCCAGCTCTGTCTCCTCGGCTGCACTCGTGGGTCACCTCAGCTGGGTGGGTGGCATTCAGCTGGGCAGCGCTGTCAGGCGCTCCGGGTTTCAGGCAGAAATGTGTTTCTAAGCTCTCTCCTGTTCAGTGTCTCTAGATGTCTTCTAAATAATGCTGCCACGACGCAGCAAATGGCTTTCGTGGCATTTTTGTGCTGTTTCACACCATTGCAAAATGCTGCTTCAAAGTGTATTTTGATTTTGTTCATGGAGTAGAAAGAATTTTATAACAGGTTAAATTCCATTAAAAGCGAGGGGGAAATTATTTACAGAGGTTTCCATCTGAAGCTACAAAAGCAAATGTCAGAAATTCACTGTGGCCTTGGCAGAGTTAATGTTGTCAAGTAAAAAAGTCCTAAGTGCTGCAGGCACCATGCAAATAAAGCCTTCTCTTGATATAAAATCTTATTTTCATTGACCATAACTTTGCCAAACCAATGCATTTTCTTTTTCTTTCATATTTAAGGCACTGGCAGACAGTGAAATGTATTGAATGAAGGTGAAAATTGTCACTGCCTCATATTTTAGGTCAGTTTAGAAAAGTAATCAGGTAGTTTAGCTTAGTCTTGTGTTTAGAGGCAATTTAGAGCAAAACTCCAGGTTTTCCTCCAAAGCAGATGAGAAATCTCTTGTTGCCTTCTTCCAGCACTGCTGGAGATAAAATAATTATAGCAGAAGGATGGTAGCATTTAAAATTACCATCGTGTTTTGCACAGTAAATATGTTTCAATGCTTTAAGGGGTAATTGCTTTGATAAATTCCAGCTGAGACAGCTCAGCCATATTTAAGAATGCATTTAGGGAACAGTACATTGTTTTGCTTATGTTACTTAAAACAAAAACAAAAAAAAAAACCCAACAAATTATTTTACTAAGAAGCTGGCTAAAATGTCCCAGAGACTTTAAGGTCATGCATATGAAAACACATCTAAATATGGCAAACTTCCTAGCATTTTAAAAATCATGCACAGGCTTGGGAGTCTGAGATTCCATGGATGCTGCTTAGTGTCTTTGCCAGCTTCCTTTAGAGTTGCTCCTTTTGGTTTTGGGGATCATTACAAAGCTAAGGAAAGAGGTGATTTCAAATGATCAGTTTTCAATTTATATATATATAGAGAGAGAGATACAAATATACATACATAATATTTGTATATTATATATATATATATATATATATACACACAAATATAAATACATCAGAATTTAAATCAGCAGTTTGCAGTGAATGCTCTGCATGCCCAAAGAGACTATTTGGTGGTGCATTTTGGATTCTGAAGAGTGGTTTTTCACTTCTGTGTGTGACCTACCAGCAAGGTAGTCACACCCTGATTACACTAGTGGTTTCACACTTATTTTGCTATTGTTGAAATCCATTACCAAGCTGTTTGTTATGATAATATAAAAAAAATCTATTCTGCTTGCAAAGAGGAGCCTTGGTCTTTATCTAGACTTCTTTCTCCTGTCCTCTCCAAGTACCCTGAAGGGAACACTAAGAAAGTCTAGTGGCAGTGTTTTCCAGCTCTCCTAGCACCTGGCTGTCACAGATAGGCATCATCCTTTCAAAGAGGTACAGTGGACATCAGAACAGCACAACTTTAGAAAGCAAGGAGGAAAATCATAGAAATCCCAGAAAATCTTAAATGCTACCAGAGTAGTTTTTGAACTGCATTCAGGAGCATGAGCATTGTGCTCCAGTGGGATGGGTGGAGGCTGTCATGTAATCATAAGGAAGAAATGTGGTGACGGAAAAGCTGCAGCAGATACGGACTTGATTAACAGTGTGTGCCCTGGTGTTAGAGACAGGCAAAGTTTATGGTAAGAGGAGGTGGAAATATGAAATTCTTCTTAATTTCCTCTCTCAGCAAAAATGAATGTGCAGCATAGTGACTCCTCTGACTTCCAGCTCTCCATTCTGCTCTTCTCCAAAAGCTTTTCATGTTCTACTGGAAAGAAGAGATGTGTGCCCCACCCACATTAGATCTGTGTGTTTCACAGCAGCTGCATGACTCAAGGTCTAAGACATGCAATTACAAATCGTTCTTTTCCTTTTCTTATCATGGGGGAGCAGATCACAGGGTAGATATGCTGTCATCCAACCTCAGCTGGAGGGGAGAAGGAGCTTTAGTAACCTCCACAGTCCTTGTGGACTGCATTTCTTTGTGATGTAGGTATCAATTCCCTTCTGCACATCTATCCTTACAGCCTTTTGTTGGCATCTTTCAGCAGCTCAGAACTGCAACACAGGAGAGCTTGGTTCTCAGAGTGGAAAACTAAGAGCAAAACAAAGCCTCGACCTGGATGAAAAGCTGAAGAAGTCCCAAGTCCATCTGAAATGTCAGTCATGAAGCTAGGAAGTTTGTATTTTTTACCTGCAGGAAATCAGGACAGAAGTACTTTTGCAAAGTTTGTAATCTGAGTTTAGTTAATAAAGTTCTGCCCACCATGAAGATTTTATCATGGATTTGTACCTCTTGTTTTGCTTTGCTCTGTGTATGGTAGGGCCACGGGTTAGCCAGTGGCATTTCCACATGTAGAATATGTTCAGGTAACAATTTGCATGTCCAGACTTTAGACTATTAAAATTTCAAAGGCCTTGATTTGAAGCCAGGGGTGCCTGAGGGAGCCTTTCTTCCTGGGTTCAATGAGTTTTAGATCAGAGCCTAAATTTCCATCTCTCATAAATATCACTCTGTGTACATCCATATTTCTCATGGCTCTTTATGAACAGCAAATATATGTCCCTTTCTGTTGTTCAGAAACATCTGTTGAAGGCAGCTCACTTCTTCACTGTGAGAAGTGAGCATCTGATACAAATTGCAGCTGAGGCAGGAAAAGCCTGACTACCATATCTTGTTTATTAGCTTTATTAATCTTATGATGAAATGAAATTGTCTCCACCCATAAAAGGAAACCTGTAGATGTTGGGAAATGAAATATTGAAATCTCATCTAACTTATTGAGAATGCTGCTTGCTATTAACTAGAGAATTGTAACCTGAGGGTCTTTATTTGAAAATGTCAGCATTTATTACTAGCATGATTTCTTTAGCTTTACAAGAGAGGCTTTCAGCTGTCGCTCAGAGCAATGTGTACAAAAGTTAGCTTAATGAGACACACAATTTTAAACATGGCATTTGATTTAGTTAATGTCTTGTGTCAGATTTCACATGTAGACAACTAAGGATGGTATGAGCAAAGTTTGGAAGCTTCTTACTGAAGTGAATGTATACAATATTTGAAGACAAATGCATTTTGTTGCTGGACTGCAACAAAATGTTTCTGAGCTAAGAAGTCAAGATGAGACTCTCTTTCCAGTGACATCACCCCACCTATGACCAGTCGTGTCACTTGTACTCAAGACTGGCATCAGATGTGATTCACAAGAAAATAAGGCAATGAATGATTTGCTAAGATTGATGTAGTGATCTAACAGAGTTTTCCAGATGATGTTCACAGATTCACAGATTACATTGGGTTGCAAGGGAACCTCAAAGCTCATTTTGTCCAACCCCACTGCAGTCAGCAGGGACACCTCCAACTCGATCAGGTTGCCTAGGGCCACATCAAGTTTGATCTGGAATGTCTTCAGGGATGGGGCCTGAACCACTATTCTGCTATTTCACCACTCCCATTGTAAAGAATTCCTTCCTGATGCCCAACCTAAATCTCCCCTGCTCCAGTTTAAAACCACTGTCCCTCATCCTGTCACCACAGACCCTTCTAAATAGTTCCTCCCCAGCCTTCCTGTAGGTCCCCTTCAGATATTTAAATAGATCTCTAAGGTCTCCTCAGAGCCTTCTCTCAGCCAAGCAGCTCCAGTTCTTTCAGCCTGTCTTTGTGCTGACAATACAGTTTTCCATAACATACAAGTTGAATATGAGCTCTATTTGTGTTTGATAGAATCAATATAATAAGTAGAAGAGGAACTTGACAAAGTGTTGTGCTTCCTTTGGTAGCATGTTTTTAATTTTAATAGGAGGAATTGAATTCTTACTTCCTCTTCCCTCGAAGAGCTCAAGTTCCTACACTGCACAGCTGCAATGTACAGTTGATACTATTTTTAGAATATTATTAAAATATATATTAAATGCTGTCATATTTTCCTCATATGATAGCCTGACTGTCCAATTGTCAACAAATATTTGTACCCTGGCATAGTAACACAACCATTTGCTGACCACAACAAAGCTTTCTATGAGAATGAGGAGGAAAAAAAAGAAGTTAAAGGATCTTACAATAAGGCTGGAGAGGGACTAGCATAAGAGTGTCTAGCAACAGGACAAGGGAGGGATGGTTTTAAGCTGAGGGAGAGCAGGTTTAGACTGGATCTTAGGAAGAAGTTCTTCACTACAAGGGTGGTGAGACTCTGGAATAAGCTGCCCAGAGGGGCTGTGGCTGCCTCCTCCCTGGGGGTGTTCAAGGCCAGGTTGGATGAGGCTTTGAGTAACCTCTCCTAGTGCGAGGTGTCCCTGCCTATGGCAGGGGGTTGGGACTGGATGATTCTTGAGGTCCCTTCCACCCTTACGATTCTATGATTCTATAATTCTATGATCTCTAAGGTCCCTTCCAACCTAAGCCATTCTAGGATTAAAAAGGCTGAAGCATTTCAACCAGAATCATGCTTTGTTTCACTAGTCTTCCGTGTTCCTGGGTTCTTATGTACTAGCTGTGCCAGTGGCAATTGTTAAGAGTTTCTTTCAGGACATACCAAGGCAGGCTATGGCTTTGGGTTTGGGGTAGAACTTTTGCAGAAATCATTTGAAACAACACAGCTTGCCTTTGAGAGAAGTGCTCCTCCTGCACACAGAATGTGATATGCAGGAAAGAGCTTTTGGCTAATAATGTTTCTCTGAAAGTAAGCAGATTATTTTCTCAAACACTTAACAAATAACTTCAAGCTCTTAACCAGTTTTGTCCAGGAGTTTCTGGAAAAGAGGTGGATTCTGATTTATTGCTGCATTTCAGCAAAGCAATTAAGGAGGTGTTTGTTCCATGCAGTCCACTGGGTGTGGTGTTTATACTTGGTGTTTTCTTATTCCTGTTGAGGTTTCTGCTCCCTTTTGGCCTCAGTAACACTATTTTCATCTCTCTGAACATAGTTCAAGTGGTTTGTGCACTCTTCACATTTCACTCTACGGTGTTCTTTTGTTATCATTTTCAAATTAGTATCATTTGCAGCAGCATTTAGATTATCCCCAGCCAACAGAGACCTTTCTAAGTGCTGGTAGCAGTAGCAGATATCAAATAGGTTTGCTACATTGTCCTGGGTTTTCAAATATTTTTTTTTTTAAGAAGTTTCAGAGGTGAAGAATAAAATGGGAAGGGTCTTGTGAATTTTAAGATGTGGGATGAGAGCTGATGACTCTATAGTGAAAGAAAGGTTGTGCAGAATGAGGATTCTCCATAGAGGGACTTTAAAATGAAGATCAGCAGCTCATATTTGATCTAAGTAGGAAGGCAGTGCCAGCTAAGGACTGCAAAAACTAAGTGATATAACACTAGCATTGGGTCTTGAAAGTAATCTCCAGAGAGAAAAAGAATAAATGAGAAGGGAAGGACCACATCTGGAGAGTAAGGATAATGGATATGAAATGAGAGCCTTGCTTCTAGCTTTGACATATGGAAAGAGGAAACCTATTTTAGCGTTGCAAAGAAATAATCAGCAGTATCTAAACACAACTAATCTGGGAGTATCTGAATGTGTGTCTAAATCACAGATGATGTCCAGTTTATAGCACTGAAGGAATGCATGTGGAAACAAGTATTTTCTGACATCTCTTTGTTGGCTCAACTTGAGCTTGAGCTGATAGCTGGATAAAGAGAAGAGTTGGGAGGCATGCATTGGGAGTGAACCTCAAACATGAAAATCTGCATGCCAATAAATGCAGCAACTGGCATGCAGGTTTCTGAAGCAGGCAGTATCATCATGTACCTGGCACTCTTGTGTTTGGTTACTTGTGAAGACTGTGGAAAACAAACTCTGCACTTTGCTCTGAGTGTTATGAGGCCAATAGGACTTTCAGAGACCAATGCAGCATCTTTAAACATTTTTTTTTTCCTGTATTCACTTTTCCTTTCCAATGCAGAAAGGATTCCTTGTCCTATGATATAGATGTGCAAAGGAACATCTCATTTATGTGAACACAGATCCATAGAATGGTTTGGGTTGGAAAGGACCTTAAAGATCATCTAACTCTGGCCCCCCTGCTGTGGGCAGGGACACCTTCCATTAGACCAGGTTGTTCAAGGCCTCATCCAACCTGGCCTTAAACACCTCCAGGGAGAAGGCATCCATGATCTTCCTGGTCAACCTGTTCCAGTGTCTCACCACCCTCACTGTAAAGAATTTCTTCCTAATATCCAGTCTAAATCTGCCCTCCTCAAGCTTCAATCCGTTTCCTCTCATCCCATCACTGCAAGTCCTTGTACAAGGTCCCTTCCTGACTTTCAGTCTTAAACATCTCCAACTTTGCAAACTTGTCTCATAAAGTGAAGATACTTTTGCTTGACAACACTGTATATATATATATACAGAGAGAGAGAGAGTACTTATACTCTGTGAGGGTCATATGAAATGAAAAATGCAATCCTCTTCAACTAAAAGTGAAAATTCTCATAGGTTCTCTTATGGACTTTTCCTCTAGTAACTCTGGATCTCACATTCTCCAATCTATCTGCCTCATAAATGTCTGGATTGTAAGGAAACCTGCTCTTTCTGGAAATAAAGCAACAGAGAGTGAAGAGAATAAGCTAAATGAGGGATTGGAAGACCTGGACTGCAGGCTGCTAAAGGCACCTAAGAGTGTAAAAAGAGTAAATGTCACCTCAAATTGTATTTGGGTCCAATTAGCTACGTGGCCATGCCCAAATGCCTAGGACACTGCACCTCCACTCTCTAGGAACCCTTATGGGTGAAGAAGGGGAAGGGAGAACTTCTCTAGGTCTCAGATGTGTTCTGAACATACCTGCATTGGACTGTGACCTTCTCACAAACTCTGGCCAGGATTGTGACCTCACCTCAGAGAGCTATATCAGTGATATAACCACAGCACAGAAACTCTGAAAATGCTTTGCAAACACAGGATGTAAGTGAAACTAGCCTAGCACATGAGAAAGACACAGATATTCAGCCTGCTCAACGGCCTTTTTCTTTACAGAAACAACATTTTTGCCAGGTTAA
This sequence comes from Ramphastos sulfuratus, assembly GCA_013399055.1. NCBI lineage: Eukaryota > Metazoa > Chordata > Aves > Piciformes > Ramphastidae > Ramphastos > Ramphastos sulfuratus. The sequence continues at coordinate 121,554 of WBNM01013066.1, read as the reverse complement.
TATTATTTCTAAAAACAGAGGCCAAAACAAACACTCTCCTTGGACAATCTGATGAAAATCTGTCTTGAGTAGAATAAACTCAGCTGGGTCTCGATCAATCAGTGTTTGAAACATTTCCAGTTTGACTGTTAATGTGGGGCTTTTTTGCCAAAATCTTAGGCTTTAGATTTATTTTAGAACTATATCGTGGAGGAGAAGTCTTTGTAATTGATCCTGACCTATTTTTAGGATTACCAAAAATAAGATCTTGGGTCTTGATGGTGGGCAAATAGCCATTCTGGGGAGAAAAAAAAAAAAAGAAATCCATAAACATCTCACAGCTTGGAGCAAAGATCAATGTAAACTGTTTACAAAGGGTATATGAGAGACCACCAGACACTGGAGCATTTTTTGAGATGAACCTTGTGAGTTACTGTGCAGAATTCTGCACTAGGAACCAAGGAAGCTGATTTGATATCCTCTTATGCAGCAAGAGTGTAGCTCATCTCTTAAGCAGAGAACTGGGTTCTTCTTGGCAGAAAGGCACTAAGATAAGCTAACATGGGATGTTTGTTGCAAGAGGTGTTTTAACATGTTGGAAAACACAGAGATCACCTGATTGATATCTGTAGNCAATCAGCCTCAAACCAGTACAAGCTCCTTCACATGGGGTACATGAGGAGCAGGTCTACAGGGTTTAGTAGCTTAAATAGTCTTTTTTTAGTCATCTTTCCAAGAATAACTTCTCTTTCCTTCAAATTCTGAGCTTGCATAGAGAAATGTGGAGAGAGCTACATTTTCATCTGCTCCAATGCTTCCTGTCTCTGCCGAAGCCATTCATGGCAATACCTTTCCCTAGGTACGTCGAAAAATCTTTTTTTTCCTTTTATGAAAAACCTCAATTACAGGATCACAGGATGTTAGGGGTTGGAAGGGACTTCTGGAGATCATCAAATCCAACCCCCAATTATTCTTGGATGAGCAAAGATAAAGAACTTGAAACCTATAAATGCTCTGTGGTATTATCTCTGTGCTGTTTCTCCCTTTGTTAGGTTGGAAAACTAGAAATTCTCATGGATTAAAAGAAGAAGGGAAAAAAGTGGCTGTAGCAATTATTACAACTGAAGTTTTCTTTCTATTTTCACCCTGAAGGCAAAAGACACTAAGATGCATTTCCATCTTTCTTGTAACTGCAGCTGCATTTCCATCTTTCTTGTAACTGCAGCCTGGCTTTTTGTTGTTGTTGTTGTTGTTTGGTTTTTTGTTTGGTTTTTTGTTTGGTTGGGTTTTTTTTGTTTGTTTGTTTTGTTTTTATTAATTACAGTGCTTTAAATTGTGTGGATAGAAATTATTTGGGATCTTGCTGTCTTCTTCTTTTGTCCTCTTTGGCAGCCTTGAGACTGAATGGTGAAGTTTTGCAGCATTAGTGAAATACAGACAACATGCAAGAGTTTGCCATTTTGAGTTCCAGGTTCAAGCCCTCATTTTCAGCAGTGATTGTACACTTTGCCTCAAAGTAGAAACACTATCAGCTTCGTACCTGATGTGTCTCCAGGCTGATGTGCTCACTGGAAAATTTCACAGCTAACAGATTTAATTTCCTTATTGTTGGCCAGAGCTGGACTTAGTCATTGTTTCTGATAATTAGATACAAATTGATAAGAGGGAATGTTGCCAAAAGCTTTTCCAAAATGATTTCAAACACAGTTGCTGCCTTTTAATTATTTTTTTAAATTATTTTTTACAAAATCCAGCAACTAAAGTATTAAGCCTTGTGAAAATTATAAGGTCTTTCAATACTTAACTCTAGAGCTGCTCAAGAGAAAAATTCCCTCATCAGTGGTGTGCTGTTCCCATCACCATGATACAGGAACGCTGCAGAACAAGACTCCTTCTTGTGGTAGATTAATCAGAATTCCTGGGCAGCCTGGTGATCTGCTTTTAACTAAAACCCTTCATAGTATGTGCTGGTTTAAGGCTAATTGGAATATTTTAATAGAGAAAATTATATTATAGGCTGTGAAAAGAAAACAATTGTGATGTCTACTTCACTCCTAGGCTTGCTGTGATGTTTAAGAAAGAACCCAAAACATAGTAGAATGCAAAAATCTCAGTCCAAGAGATTCTCTCTATCCAAGCATGGATGCACTAAGAAGGGTTCTGTGCTGCACTACTCCCTCTGCGTTGTACAAGTCTCCTGATTAATCAGGAGAATTCCTGGGCAGCCTGGTGATCTGCTTTTAACTAAAGCCCTTCAAAGTAGAATGCAAAAATCTCAGTCCAAGAGATTCTCTCTATCCAAGCATGGATGCACTAAGAAGGATTCTGTGCTGCACTACTACTGCTCACATGTGGCATTACTGAAGGAGTGCAGTCAGCAATTAGGAGAACAGGAGGTGACTCAAAGATTGTCACTTCAGGAGGCTGAGACTTGTAGTACCAAACTAGTGCTGATCACTTCATGTAGCCAAGACTGAGATGTTTCTGTCATTGTGTCATCCAGCCATGAATGCACTTCTTTGGAAACGCCATTCTGCTGGCATGTTTTCTGTCAAAAATTGCTGGTTCATTGAGAGTGAAGCATTTCACAAAAGCTTATCTCAGCAAGCCTTATAATGAAATACAGATAATTTTTGATACTTCTCTGCTAGGTGGGTCAGTTGCCAATTTTCCATTCAGTCAGATCTACTCATGTAGGGTGACCTCTTGCTTGTCTGATGGATCCAGGGATTCAGGGCTCCTTTTCAGAAATGCCGTGTACCTTGGTTTTCCAGATGAAGTCATTCCTGGAATGCCTATTTCTTAGGAAGTGTGTCAATAGTTTCCATTCTATATTTGGACAAATGAAGATGTCAAAGTGGTGAGATTTCTCAGAAAATGTCAATTCTGACCTGTGGCCACTTCAATACCATAAGCAACTTCTAAGTATTTGGAGCATGCTCCAACTGTAAAATCCTAGAACAGGCAGAGTCTGAGAGCCTGAAGGCTTATCCACAGAACAGATGTGGCTCACTTGGGGCGGGGAGGGGGCAGTTGCAACACAGAGCAGATCTGCAGAGCTCTGTGCAGCCCTGTGGGCCAGTGCAGAGCACATTAGCACTGAGATATGCAACAGCATGATGCTGTGCAGAGAAGCTACACTGAGTTGTGGAAACACTGCAGTGGTGTCAGTAACCTCCCGAAGTTATGGTGTGTGCATTCACTACTACCCTGTGAAAAGGATCAAGTTTTCTCCCTCTTCCAAACTGGAGGATGATCAGAGGGCTGCAGCAGCTCTCCTATGAGGAAAGACTGAGAGAGTTGGGGCTCTGCAGCCTGCAGAAGAGAAGGCTTTGAGGACACCTTAGAGTAGCCTTCCAGGATCTGAAGGGGGCCTACAGGAAGGCTGGGGAGGGACTATTGACAAGGTCTTGCAATGACAGGACAAGGGGCAATGGGTTTAAACTGGCAGAGGAGAGATTGAAACTGGATGTTAGGAGGAAGTTCTTTCCAGTGAGGGTGGTGAGGCACTGGCACAGGTTGCCCAGGGAGGTTGTGGCTGCTCCCTCCCTGGAGGTGTTCAAGGCCAGGTTGGACGAGGCCTTGAGTGACCTGTGCTAGTGGGAGGTGTCCCTGCCTATGGCAGGGGGTTGGAACTGTATGATCCTTGAGGTCTCCTTCCAACCTTACCATTCTATGATTCTATGATTCTATGATTTGTATTTTGTGCATTTGCACTGTTTTAAGCAAAGGAGTGTGACCTACAAAAATTAAACTTGTACTTTCAGCCTTATTTGGTGTGCTTTTTAAATCAACTTGTAAACATTTGGTTTAGGTGATTCCTTATAAATGTTTGTATGATCAGGTCATTCTGAAACTTAGGAGATTGCTCTTGTTTGTAGCTACACTGCAGAATTGTTGCTATTGCTTCTGTGCAAGTGGGGTTGGCAGTACGGGTCATTGAGATCTGTGATGTTGATCTTCTCACACAGGATATACCAAGGCAACAACTTATTTTGTGCAACAGTACAGCTACAAGGATAGGCTGAGGGAGCTGGGGTTGTTCAACCTGGAGAAAAGAAGGACCCGGGGAGACCTAATAGCAGCTTGCCAGTACCCGAAGGGGGCTACAAAAGGCTGCAGAGGGACTGTTTGCAAAGGTCTGCAGTGATAGGACATGGGGAAATGGTTTGAAACGAGAGAAGAGCAGATTTAGGCTGGATGTTAGGGTGGTGTAAAACAGGCAGAGGTTGCCCAGGGAGGGAGTTGGGGCCTCATCCTTGGAGATGGGGTCAAGGTCAGGCTCGGCAGGGCTCTGAGGATCTAGTGGAGGATGCCCCTGCTGAGTACAGGGGAACTGGACTAGATAACATTTGCAAATCCTTCGCAACCCAAACCATTCTATGGATCTATGATTCTATTTATGTTATTTCCCATTGTTTGCATGAAAACCTAGCATCTCTGCAGGGCCATTGTTTTATTACTGACGTTATTCAGTGGGGTTTCTTGCATCTGCTCCCTTTGGGAAGCCCTGAGTTTACATTTATTTCTAGATGGAAAACTGTTAACCTGTAAAGAGATGGAAGTCTAGACATGTAAGAGAGGTTGGCAGTCTCCTGGGATTCGGTGCTATTTCTTTATGAAGGGCATAGCAGAGAGAAGTATTACTTCAGTGACATGGCTCTTGCCTCTGTCTGGTTGTTCAGTCCCCCAAGGTATAGTTACAGGCAAATTAGTCATTACAGATATCATTGCATGCCATTCTGCATGACATGAAATCACTACAGGAAGGAAGGAATCGAAGTTGGAGGTCTGTCCACTCTATATCAGCAACTGGAGGTGATGGATCTTTTAGGAGAAATTTGTCAATCCCTAAGCGCGGAGCCAGGAGGGGACCTGGAGGGGTCGAGTCTGGCGGGAGGGAGCGGAGCCCTGCTGCCCCCTGCTGGCTGCCGTCTCACCCCGGGGCGGGGGTCTCAGACCCCTGCTAGGTCCCCGAGGGGCCCCGGCAGGCATTGAGGAGGTGCAGTTGCAGTATATAAACACCTCGGTTTCGGTAAAAGTATTGCTGTTATTGGTGCTGTGACCGAGAACATCGCATGTTCTTGAGTCAGGAGATGACATTAGTGGAGTTTCATTAACTATTAGCCTGCGACTCTGGCTGTCCTGGGAATCATCCACAGCTCTATATGATCCAAAGGTGAGTTTGCATCTTGGAAGCTTTATGTGCACTGGCGTGGACCCTCAAAATAATACAGTTGTGACAGCAAGATGTTGAGTGTAAAAGCCATCAAGGAACCTGAGAAAACAGAGAGGTGTTGATTCAGAAAAAGGAATTAGCTCTTGCAGAGCTCCATACTATCACAGCTGGGCTGTGGATTCCCAGGAGGGACAGATTCTGCAGATTCATCCCCATTTATTCCATGTCTTTTTTGTGATAGACATATTGGAAACCATAGGAACACCTAGGATCTCTCAGGAGTGGTTGACTCGGTAGTCCTACTTCACTTGAAGACCAAGGCAGAGAGCCTAAGAACTGTTGTGCATCTCATGTAGAATTTGGTCTGGCAGGGCTTCCAGGTTTCCCTGTCCTGGGCAGGAGCCCTGCAACCTTGGCACGTGACCAGCCTTGCAGAATTTGGCCAAGGGTATCACTACGCTGCATCTGGAGCTGCTGCAGCACATTTTTTCAGCTTTGGCATGCTGATGTGTTCAAAAGAAATGGGCAGGCAGTTGGAAGTGATTTGGTGTGCTTTTCCTGTAGCAAAAGAAACAGTAAATGGATTAAAAATTGGAGATTTCCACCAAGTGCTGTTTCTGCTCTTTCCCGTTACAAGTAATAGCAAAGAGACTGTGTAAGAACTTTGCAAAGATACTCTCAAGAGGTTTACATGTGCATGAGCCTGTGAATGGAAGGAAGCTGAAGATAATGAATCAATAAATAGTATTTTCTGTAACCGTTCTTCTGTCCATGGCTGTTGCTGGCCAGCTTCCAAGACAAAATGCGCATGGCAGTTAGTGCTGAAGTGGACACATATTGGTGTCACTTTCCCCCAGGAGCATGTGGAAGAGATTAGATAAGAGAGGTGGCTCCTGCTGCGAGGAGTTCTTCACGCTTCGGAGCACTTGAAAGGTATGCTGCTTTCACACGCACAGCTGCCAGCGCTGCCAGAAGGGTCTAGAGGGGCTGCTGTACCAAAAAAGCACCGCACTTCGTCAAAAAAGCACGACTGGCTTTAGGAGCACCATCGCTCCCCGCTGCGCTATAGGTAGCCCCTGAGAAAACGCCCACTGCCCACCGTGGTTGCCCTTGGTGTAGGTGCCTGACAATCAAAGTGTTAGGACCAAGAAACCCAAACTACCGGTAGCTTTTCCCATCCAAGTGAAATTTTCTTTACTGAAAGCTGCGTCGCGAGTCTATTTTATTTCTGTTTCCCTGCAGACTTTTAGGGGTTTTTTTTGCTAGACGAAATCAAATCACTTGAATGAAAGGTAGCTTGTTGAGGCATGTACACACCCCTGTCCGGCTCGCTGGAATAACACCGCGAAGAAATGCCGGCGGCTCCCGCGGGACAGCCGGGATTCGGCCGGCGGCAGGAGCCGCTGGGCAGCCCCTGCCTCCGCCCCGGACAGCCAGGAGGGGCTGGAAGAAGCGAAGGAGTTAAAGGGAGGCGCTTGGGAAATCTGATGCTAACGAAGCTCTCGGAATGTAGCACATTTCCATTCCCCTCCATCTTTCGGAGGAGGTCAGTCCCTTCTGCGGGCGGCCGCTTCCAGGAGCCCAACCCCGAGGCCACACTTGTTCCAGGCGCTGTCCCGCACCTTCCCGCAGGTTACACCGGGAGATGCCGGGGAGGGACGGAGCGGGAGGGACGGTGGTGTATAAACTTTCTCCTGGATTTGGGATGCTCTGGCGAGACTTGCAAAGCCGAGGGGTTAGGGGTTGGTCTGTGGCTGGGGCGAAGGGAGCGGCGGGCTCGGGCTGCTCCCCTGATCCACCGCGGCCTCTCTTGTCTTGCAGGCGCGGCAGGAGATGCCGGGGAGACGGCTCTGGTGGGCACGCTGCTGGCTCGGCCTCTGCCTCTCGCTGCTGGGCGCGGAGAGCGGCACCGCCGAGCCCTGCCGCGGTCCCCCCTGCGCCGGCGGCGAGACTCCCGCACCGCCATGCCGCGGGCTCCGCTGCGGCGGCCGGGCCGGCCGGCCGGCACGCTCCTTCCTTCACACCGCCTCGCCGTTGCGGCCGCCGCAGGGCAAGGCACCGCCCGCCGCCCCCCCGCCGCCCCGCCCGCCGGTCGGCAGTGCCCCGTACCCCGGTGCCAGGCGCGTCCCGCCGGAGGCTTGCTCCGGCGGAGACTGCGCAGTCAACGGCACCCGCCGCGAGTGCCAGGCCCTGGAGTGCCGGCTGCCGCCCCGTCTGCGCCCGCGGACCCGCGGCTCGGGCTGCGCCGCCCCCGCCGAGGGCTGCCCCGAGCCTGCCCTGCTGCGCGCCTCCGAGAGAGCCGCGCAGTTCGCGGGGGACGACTTCGCCTACGCCGCCTCCGAGTTGGGCGGCAGCGCCCTGGGCTTGCAGCTCACCTGCGACGTCAAGCCAGGTGCGGGCCGCCCCGAAGGGGCCGGGAGGGAGGGAGCGGGCTCTGCCGAGGGTCGCAGCGGCTCAGCCGGAGCTCGCCCAGAGCTGCAGTCTCAGGGTTGCCAGGTCTCGTCGTGCCCGGCTGGACCCCGCTGAGCCTAGGGGCTTGAGCGCCTCTGGGAGCCAGGACGCAAGGGTCCTCCAGACCTCCGCGTTCTGGGAGCGCTGGGACGCGAGGCTGTCACTGATCCTTTTGAGGTGTAGAGAGCTGCTGCCCCAGCTGCCCACTCTTCCCCTTCATCTCCTCACTGCACACACCTGTGTACAAAGGAGACCCACAGAGGGTGAAAAAGGTAAAACCTTTTTAAATGCTTCTTTAGAAACGAGTGCAAGAATTCTCTCTTTCTTCACACTCTGGAGTTTCTGGGGGTTTGAGTTTACAGTAACATTGTATAATACTTCAGTGGGATGTGTGAGGTTCCACACCCAGGAGGAACAGACTGGTCCCATGGTGCCCTTGGTGGGAAACATGCTGCTGCTGACATCATAGCCAGCAAAAGAACCCAAAACGCCAAGAAATTGCAGAGCACATCCTGCAGAGCACCTGTCTGTCAACTGAGGAGTGCACAGCTCTGGCCAATGCAGTATGCCTGTAGGAAGCTGGATGTGCCCATAGTTACACTTGCAGGTGAGGACATGTTGTATAGTTGCCTTGGATATGTGGACTTAGCTACGTGGAAAGCACCGGCAAGCAGTTCGGGGTTTGGTTTAGAGCCTTATCTGAAAGACACAAAGTATCTGAGGAAGGGTATTGTTAGGTAATTTTATTCCCCATTGATGTTAAAAGCTGATGGAAAGCATGGAGAAAGTAACTTAAACATTGGCACATCGGTGTGGCTAATCCAAGGGCCATGCCAGTTTCAGCCACCAGAGCACATGCCAAGAAGAACCGTTTCTCCAAACATCCCATCTGTGGGTACCATGAATGACTGGCATCATCAGGTGGCCCTGCTCTCTCTGGTCCCAGTTATGTTCTCCCCTTCCTCACAGTAGGATGACTGCCTGCTTTGAGCCTCTGCCCCTTGTGCAGTGGCAGATTGTATCTGAGGGCTACCTTGTTTGTGCAGCTGTGCCATGGTGCTTGTGCAAGGAAAGTCATCCTGCATCTGTGCTCGTGGGAATGTCTGAGTGGTGCTAGTGAGGGTACTTGCTTGATGCTTGTCTGGGCAGTGTGGAAAGATGCTTAAGCTGGATGACTGACATCTGCTAACATGTAAACATCACATGCAGTGGAATTCTTGTAATTTTAGACATCTGCAGTAGAGGCATCCCCATCTGACATGGTCCTCATGCCTTACTTTTGCATGTAAATGGAACAAGATCGAGGCCACATTTAGGACACTGCATCAGAGCTACTGTAGACTTCTAATTCAGAATTCCTTTGCCAAACAAGATACTCCTCCTGCTTAATTCAACACAGTTTATTTTCAGTAAAGTCTATTTTTGTGCAAGAGCTTTATTACCTCCTCAGTTGCCTGGGAATTGTGAACTGCCAGTGGCACCAACTCTGCTTTTCAGGTTCTTCTGTGCCCTTTTTTGAGTTGAGGAACCAAGACTACATGCTGTAGTAAAGATGCCCTGTTGATTAATATGATATTAGAATGCCATGTTCTGCCATGTATTTCTCTTCCAATTAATCTTAGCATTTTATTTGCCTCTGGCTTCTGCTGGGCACTGAGCTGATGGGTCTGTGGCCCTGTGACCCAAATTCTGTATCTAGATATACTCACAGAATCACAGAATGTTAGGGGCTGGAAGGGAACTCAAAAGATCATCCAGTACAACCCCCCCTGCCAGAGCAGGACCACTT
>WBNM01013066.1:35095-112055 GCA_013399055.1 Ramphastos sulfuratus | reverse complement strand
TTTTTTTTTTTTTTAATTCCCCTTCTCTCCCATCTTCCTCCTTTCATCTTAATCTATTTTCCCATATCCTTCTCCTTTTCTTTCCATCTCCTTCCTTTCCCCATCTCCCTCCTTTCATCTCTATCCTTTTGCTCTCCATCCTTTTGCTCTCCATCTCCCTCCTTTCATCTCTATCCTTTTGCTCTCCATCCTTTTCCTCTCCATCTCCCTCCTTTCATTTCTATCCTTTTGCTCTCCATCCTTTTCCTCTCTGTCTTCCTGTTTTCATCTCTATCCTTTTGCTCTCCATCCTTTTCCTCTCCATCTCCCTCCTTTCAGCACCACTTCCCTTTTTCCACCATACCTGCCCCTTTCCCACCCCACACTGCGTTTTCCCTTTTTCCCCCCAAACCCAGAGCACCTGGGCTCTGTTGGAGTCTCCTCCCACCCCAGGTGTGACCACTTTGCCCTCCCCGCCCACTCCCCTTTTTAATCCTCCCCAGGAAAGGCAGAAGCCCCAAGCTTGCCCAACTGGGCAGAGGGATCCTCCTCCTGACATCACTGGTGAGTGCCTATGGTGTGCACTGGGTGAATGGTGGAGGGGATCTAAAGGCCGGGGGGCCTGGTGGCCCCCCGGTTAGGCAGGACTAGGCTTTGATGGTCGTTCTAATGTCACCCACAGGTGCTGGCTGAGCCTCTTTACTTAAGCTGAGCTGCTCAAGATAATTTCTCAGTGGTAATAATCCACAAGCAAAATCTTTGCTACAAAAAGCTTAGCTTTTATTTTTCAGCGAGTGACTCATTTCACTTTTTATCCCTGCTGAGTTTCTTGGCACCGTTTTATTGCTACTACTCAGTATCATAGACTCCTTCTGCAGCTCTTTGCAACTGACCCTTGCTTTTACTACCCTTAGTAGCTTAGTATTTTCAGTAAGTTTTATCACCTGGACAGTGAAAACTGATCATTTACTCTTTAACTGTATTTGAAGATGTACATGAGAATGATTAATCTGTTATTGAACCCTAGTGACAATTAGCTTCTGCCCTAAGTAAATGGCTTGATTACAACTTTTTTTATTGTCTACAACTATAAATGGTGTTGCTTGTGAAATGGAGGACTTTGTGGTCCCATAAAAGGGGTATAGAGATAGCAAAGGACTTGGCCTTAATAATTGTGACTTGAATTTAGTGAGACTTTTCATTAGCTTACTAAAACTTAAATGCCTTTGAAGGGATAATTTAAGAAGCTGGAAAATAACTTTTCTTAGACAGTAATTGATCACTTGCATTTCAGGAGAAAATGAAGTTCCATCTGAAGATGCCCTAATACTACAGCTGCACCTTGCAAAAGGGCATGAGAAATTTACTGAAGTGCTGAAAAACCAGCAGCACATCATTGTTGATTTGCAGCAAAAACTCACTGAACAGCAGCAGGTATTGGTTAGCCAGCAACGGGAGATTCTGGAACAGCAAAGGAAAATGTATGAGCAGATGGATCTGATCAAAGTCCAGTATGGTGTGCTGCTTGATACAGTGAAACAAGTGTCATTTCAGAGCTTGCAAGAAGACATTCAAAATTATTTTGAAAGCCATCTTCAGGGACTTCAGAACCAGGTCAGAAATCATCTCCAGAAGTCCTACTCTGTGCATAAAGTAGAAGTGGATGCTAAAGTGATTAACGTTGGGGAGTCTCTGCTGGACTGTGGCCTTTGTGAAAAGGATGAATTTTGCAATTTTCAAAAGACACCCTCACAATGTGAGAAATGCACTTTGTGTCCTGCTGGCTTTTTCCAAATGGCTGAGTGTTCTGCAAACTCTGATCGGATTTGCCAGGTGAAACATAATTCTCTCTCTTTCTGCTTGGGAAGTGTTGTGTTGGACAGGCACTGGGGTAGTGTTTGGGAAATAACCACTTGGAGACTTAGATCCAGTTTGCAGCCTGTGTTTTACCAAACAGGTCTATGGCACTTCAATGACTGCCTGAAGTTGTTTGTGAGTTTTCTTTTTACCATTTACTGCTCTAAGTGGGGCACTAGTTTGTGCCTGTTGAGTGTGATGCTTTCCTAAACCAGACAACTGACAGGACTTGGATTCTTTCCTTTATGGTAGGAAAAGACATCCTAAAAATTCTGCATGCTGAATTTGCTTATTTAATGCTGAATTTGCTTATTTAATCCCGTTCCACTCTACAGGACCTCCCAGACATCTCCAAAAAGCAGAGAAAACCTTTACTAAGCTAAACTAGAGGTCAAATATTGATTTAAAAGTTTGGAAGCAAACATTGTCAGTTAGTTAAAACAAATGTAAAAACTAGTTCCAGCTTAAACATAACATGCAAATGTATAAAATTATAGAACACAGATGCTTTTGTTATTAAATCAATTTTATTATAAGTTAGGGTTGATTATACAGCACAAAACCAGCATGTAAGCAAAATAAGATGGTTCTTTGATCACTTCTTTTGTTTAGAAGGCCTAAAATGTATGGGTAACTTGATATTTAAAGCAGCATCTTGCTTGCCAAGTGCGGCTTCTACTTCTTAGCTTAACAGCAGCACAGATGTTTGGTGACCTGAGCTCAGGATGGTGAAAAGAGAACCTGAAAAGGCCTGTCCAGTTCCTTCTCTGCTAGCTTCAGTTTCCTTTAATGCTAGCATTTAAATGCAAATGTAGCCTGTTATTCTCTGCCCACTGCAGGGTGAAAGGAAGGGTTGTTGACAGGAAATACTTTATCAGTTACCTTTCTTGTTTTTGGTGTTTTTTTTTTCAGTTAGCACCTTCCCTCATAGAATAAATGTCTTTTGAGTCATCTGCCTGTCTCCCTTGTTGCAGTGTCCTTAAGACAACTGGAGCATTGCTCTGGAGGATGTGATGCTGTCTTGCAGACCACACATCCCAACAAGCGCTGGTTGTACACGCAGTACACTGAGCTCCTCATCTGCACCCTCTGAGCACTCTGGGGGCACCACACAGCCTTTTTGGTTACCTTGTTAAAACAAGTGACAAATCCAAAGCAAGCTGTCTCCCTCCACTGTGCTTACGGGATCAGCCCCCTTTGCATCCCTGCATCCCCCTCTTTGTGGCAGGTGGGTGTCACAGGGCCTGAAGAAGCTCCTGCTTCCAATTGCAGTTGCTGAATTAAAGTATTTCAATGTGGTTCTTATGATTTACAGGACAGGGATGAATGCACTGAATCTCCAAGCATTTGTGGTGAGAGGATAAAATGCCTGAACACTCCTGGTAAGTTGTATTCTCTAGTAATTAAATAATGAAGATAATCAGATCTTCTTGAACAGGCCAAAGAGACTCAGGTCTGTTTGTGAGTAATGACCTGCTCAGCTTGCTGGAGTGGTCCCTGTTACCTTTGTGCTTTGTTTTTCATCTGGAATGTCTCTCAACTTGACTTAGTTACTCAAAGCCTCATTCATCCAACCTGGCCTTGAACACCCCCAGGGAGGAAGCATCCACAACCACTCTGGGCTCCAGAGTCTCACTACCCTCGTACTGAAGAACTTCTTAAGAATCCAGTCTAAACCTACTCTCCCTAAGCTTAAAACCATTCCCTCTTGTCCTGTTGCTAGACACCCTTATAAAAAGTCCTTCCTCAGCCTTCTCACAGACTCATTTCAGGTGTTGGAAGGTAGCGATAAGGTCTCGCCAGAGTCTTCTCCAGGCTGAACAACCCCAGCTCCCTCAGCTTATCCTCACAGCAGAGGTGGTCCAGCCCTTCGATCATCCTTGTGGCCCTCCTCTGAACTTGCTTCAATAGTTCTATATCCATCTTGTGATGAGGACACCAGAACTGGATGCAGTATTTGAGGTGGAGTCTTACAAGAACAGAGTAAAGGGGAAGAATCACCTCTACTGACCTGCTGGCTGCACTCCTCTTGATGCAGCCCAGGAGATTGGAGAGGCCCCACATTCTCTCATGTCAGGGAGAAAAGGATAACATACCTGTAAAATCTTTTTTCTATTATGTTTAATGTCCCCGTCTAGATTTAATTCTGCGAGGGCTTTAGCTTTCCTCTGCTTACCACCAAGATTGCTTTAATAGCACAAAGTGTTCTAACTTCATAATTGTCTGTTTGCCCCCTTGTAATTAGATGTGTTATCAAAGATGCTTGATACATGGGGCTGTAGATTTCTCGTTTTTACTGCTTTGAAGCTATGGCAATAAAACCTGTCTGTTTCCTGCAAACAGGTGGCTTCCGATGCCTTGGAGTCACTGAGAAAGATGCAGCTTTGGGAATGTGTGGAAAGGATTATTTCTTTAGCAAAGAAATGCAGGAATGCCAGGCCTGTTTAAAATGTGAAGATGGAATGGTGGCCATGCCTTGTTCCACTGTCAGTGATACAATTTGCTCAGCAACCAGTGCCAACAAACTCTCAGAGTCCTGGGCTGCAAACATCGCTCTGCCCTCCATGAAGTCTGGCACCTCTCAGGTTTACTCTGGCTTGGACTTGAAGATAAAGGCAAAGCTTCCCTGTGAAATCCTATCCATTGAAGACAACAGCCTGATATTCAGGCAGCATGGTCTGTTGTGGACTGACCTAAATTTTGCAGTAAAGCACAACTGCAGGAATTTTCTGCAGCTTTCCTTAAAGCTGAATGGCAGTGAGGAAGGCTATGAACTGAGTGGGGTTCGTGTTGAGCAGCCAGAAGGGAGGTGTTTCCAGAGCACTAGTTTAAGCAGTGCTGCTGAAGTGGAGCCCAACCAAACTCTTTCTGTGCATTTGAGGAGCCCAAATCAGTTCTGCAATCAAAGCAAAGACTTGCATATTTATGACCTTCATACCCCACTCAGTTTGTTTTGGTTGTCCCATGACACTGGTGCCGTGGCACTCAGCGCACAGGTGTCAACAGCAATGCATTACCAAACCAACTACAGACCTACCTTCAAAATAATTTCTGTCTCTGACCCTTACATGCTCAGTTTATCTCATGATGGCAGAGCTATAAGGTTCACTGAAGCTGGTGTTGTCAAGTTTGTGTTCCACCAAGCACTATATTCCATGGGTCATATGTGTGTCCGAGAGGGCTTCTCCTTGATTTCTTACATCAATAGGAATGGTACCAACAGAGAGCTAATGAATGTATTTAAATCTGGGGTGAATTACAGAGACACATCAATATCTGCTTCTGGGGCCACAAAAGTTGGTGCTGGAGATCTGATTAGCTTTGAGATACTTTCTCCTGTGCAGTGTAATGTACGGTATTTCGGAGACGGTTCTGGAATTAGTATGTTTAGCCTCATCTGGATCCCTGCAGCAGTTTCTAGCACCATATCAGCCACAGTTTCTGTTACAGGTCTGCCAACAGGAGCTGTGAGAAACAGATTGCTGGATTTCACCCAGGCCTCATCCAATGAGAAAGAGGTACAGCTGCTCTCTTCTGGACAGCTCGCACAGAAGTATTTTGCTTTTACTGAAAAGGGAGTTGCCAGCCTCGTGTTTAACTTAAAGCTGATCCACTCATGCAATGTGCTCAAAGTGACCCTCAACCAGTTGACCATGGAGCACATGCAGCCTGCAGCAGTTGCTCAGCAGATTGGAGGTCAGATGCCAGAGGGCAGCATATGGACCAGCGTGTCCCTCCGGGCATCCTTCCAAGTACACAATGGAACGCTGGTGTCAGTCTCGCTGGACTGCGTGCGTGGGAGGATCAACCAGATTGCTCGTGAGCATGGAACCAGTATATCTATCTTATGGGTTGCATCTTAATTCCTGCACACTGAAGTTAGGACAGAACTGGGGGTTAAGCTGCCTTTGGATTCTACTCTGCTTCTATACACGTTTGAAACCTTCTACTGTGTTGGTGTGAGCAGATTGTCCTGCTAAAACCCTCACAATTTTAGGGGTGTTCAAATATAAACTTAATCTAATGATCAGTATTTAAAGAAGAGAGCTTTCAGTGTGCCAATGCTTCTGTTAACATCTCCAGGCAAGGGAACCTTGAATTCACATCTTTTAATAAAGCAGGCTCTTAAAACTGGTTATTTCTGGACCACCAAAACACATAGCTGTAAACACAAAACTATTAGTACTGCTGCTGAAAACAGCACAGCCAAGTCATGGAAATCTGCTTTCACTTTCTTTACTACATCAGGCTAATAACAGAACTTAATGACCTCTGAGGCTAACTGATCTGTGAAAAGTTGTACTTTTTATAGATGAGGAGAACACACTTTGAACTAGAGGTGATAATACGGGGTATACGTGGAGAAAGGGGCCTGGCTCAAAAACAGAACAACATTTTCTTGCAACAGAAACATTAGAACTAATGACTGTTCAGACTTCACTTAGAAATAACCTGCATTGCAGTAGTGTGGGAAAAATTTTTTTTCCCCTGCTTTTCATTTTTTACCAGTGAAAAGCTGCAGGATGAGAAGGAAGTCTATTCTGAAAAGTAACAGTACAGAGGAGAAAATAAAAGTATTAAAAAAGTTATCTCAAGCATAAGACTCTTAGAAGCTAAACACATCTTTATTCCATTTCATATAAATGATAAAATATTTTTCTGACCAACATTTGCAAGCATATTTGTTTTTCTGAGCAGGTCCTTAATTTAAAAAGCAGGGATTTTTTTTCTTTAAGTCACTCAGTTATCAAAGAAATGATGTATTCAGTAACACTGATTTTTTTTTTTTTTTTTTGTCCTCTTTCAACTCTTCCACCAAGCTATCATTTCTTTTTGTAATCTGTGGAGAGTGTTTTCTCTCATTTTCTCCTTTCTTCCCCTCCACAAGTGCTGTTTCAGTCTCCTTTCTCAGGAGTAAATGGCATGCTGTCACACAGCTCAACTCTTCCCAGCCTTCATTCACCTTCCCTCCTGAAAAGCAGATGTCAGTACATCACATACATAGTTACAGAAGAGGGACATTAGTAGTGCCCTTGCAGCCTGCCTTATATCAGCCTCTCTGAAAGAAGGAACATTATGCATAATATAGCTTTAATATAGGTGTCTGCCTGCGACTGTGCACCTGAAATATAGGTACTTCCCTGTGGCTTTGCATCTCTTCTGGAGCTTATCATGCTGATTTTGTTCTATAGTCTCCTATAATTTTGTGTAGAAGAACAGAGCCCAAACTTCTGTCTGGTGGTTCTTTTTTCACTGGTAACTTTATAGCTGTGTCCTTAACACCTGTGATTATCTCTCCGCTGGCTTCTTTTCTGTTTGTTTCAAGTACACACACAAAGATGTCAGCTTTGGCAAAATTGCTTTCCTGCTCCATGCAGAGAACAGTAATTTCTTTTGCTGCAGAGTCTAAGCAGTCCATCACAAGATACCTCACTGGGCATTGTGCTGAGGCACAAACTACAGCGCGTTGAATCATGGTGTCCCCGACGTCCGTGGCAGAGGTATCACTGCCTGTCTGTGGCCAAGCTCTCATTCATTCTTGCAAGGTTGTGAGGGAGAGTGATTTAAAGCTGATGCTAAAGGTGCTCAACGTTTGCAAAGTACTGCTCTTGTTACAGAGGATAGCTCATAGTGCTAGAAAAAGGATTCTGGAATAAGAGCATGTGTGTTATATGGAGAAGAGCTGCATTACCTGGGAACAGAGCAGCTTTTCTCAGTACTTCACTCTGCAAGTCTACTGAGACTGAACAAGGCAAAGTGCCAGAGGAGTTGAAGTTTTCTGATGTGCCCACCTGCCTTCCATGGAAGGATGTGTGGGCTGCAAGAGGAGCTGTGCAGAGAACAGACCTGCGTGTTTCTAAGGTAAGGCTTCAGGGGATGCAGTGTTGGAGTAAGGCTCAGGATGGTTTTGTTTTACAGAGCAAGCTGAGAAAGTCATTTTGTCACAGACATAGCCCTTTTCCCCTTTGCTGTTCAGTGCTGTGCAGTTGTGCTAAAGGCTGCCACTCCTTAGAGTGATGACAGCTAAAGAGTCGTTCTAGATTTCAGCTGTGTGGCAGGTACCAGAATCAGATGACAGACATCATCTGGTACATCATCAGTGTGGTGCAGATGGTATTTAATAAGCATTTGCCTGATATATAGTCTTCAGCAAATCTAATGGGCTGATTTGTGTGAGTATGCTTTGTGTGAGGTTGTGGTACCAGGGGAATGGCTTGAAGATGGAAGAGATTGATGCTCAAATCCTGTGTTATACCTGCTGGTGGTGGTGCTTGCATTTAAATGCACCTTTATTAAATGGTGCCAGGGAGAGACACGTGAACATTATTACAGCTAAGAGAGGTTTCAGAGAATGAGTTCTTCAATGTAGTAAATCTTCTCAGAGGATTCTGGGGAGAGTGCCCATAATTGCATTTAAATGAAGAGATTTTAGAGGCACAGCGGCAGAAACAAAGTATTTTGCATCTATCTGATGATGATAATGCATCTAATACTGGTTTGCTGAAGTCATCTGTGGTAAGGTACTCACATGATGAAAAAAAGTGATGAATGAGTAGTGTAAATTGCAGCTTACAGCAAGCTTAGCCTTATTTCAAGCAAGAGAAGCTGCTCATTTGAGCCTCTTTGTCGCATCTCCCTTCTGAAAAGCCAAAAAACCTGAATCCATAGTTCAGGCCACTCGCTGACCTTGGTTGTAGTAACATGGATTTGGAGTGAGTGTGCTGGAATCAGTGTGGATTTTTGATAGCCCAGGCATCATGGACAGCCTTTGCATCTATGGAAATGATAGATACTGCTTCATGCCATGCAACATTAAGTGCTGCACTACGATCCTAAATGAGGTGAAGAGGACTCAGTGTACAATGAATACTAATTTTATGGCACTTAGCCCATTGGCTGTAATGCATTGCATGTTTTATTGACAGGTATATCTTGTTAAGTATATTTACAACTTTTGAACTTTGTATTTTAATTTTTTTTTTCTTTTCATGTGGCTTCTTAGGAGCACAATATAATACTGTGAAGTGCAAAAAATCATGTTAAAAAAACTTTTCTTTGGCATCTTTTCATACCATGTTCGTGAACATGATTAAAATAGCTGGACACAGTCTCTCTCCAATCCTTTCTGCCTGAGACTGTTTCCAGTGGAGGCATCCATAGAACAGTAGAATATGAAGTACTCAGTGTGAGACTGGCAGAATCTGGTTGTACAAAAAGAGTTTACCACATCCAGGAAGGCAGGTAATGATTTCACTCAGGTTATGCAGATGATGGCTAACAGGTTGTGAGAGAAAAACTTGACCATTATAGGAGGAAAATCATTTAGGTTATATAGCGATGCTCACATGAGGAAAAATGGATGTGGCTTATAAAAACCTGCACTGTTTTGTGTTGTGAAACATTTTGCAATTTCAGAGATTATATCTGAATATATTTTATTGCCTATACGATTCTTTTAATGCTTTCTATGAAGTCAAAACTGTGCAGAATATGTTAAATCTCTTTTAATACTGTGGAGAGTTCCTCTGTTTTCTGGTCTTTGTGCACTGTGAGAACGTGAGGGAGAATTTCTTTACCGTAAAGGTCACAGAGCACTGGAACAGGCTCCCCAGAGAGGTTGTGGAGTCTCCTTCTCTGGAGACTTTCAAGCCCCATCTGGATGCATTCCTGTGTGGCCTGCACTAGATTCTATGATCCTGCTCTGGCAGGGCGGTTGGACTCGGTGATCTCTGGCGGTCTCTTCCAACCTCTGACATCCTGTGACCCTGTGAACTACACTAGTTTCAAGTGGTGCTGTCTAATGGCATTTCCATCTTTGAAATATGACCTTGTTTCACAAATACAGTTTAGAGATTTGCCTCTGTTAATGTTGTACTGTAATATGTTTCAAGAAAACTTGACTGAAATAAACCAGTAAGGCTTCATTGGTGTCTTTGTTCTGAAGGAGACTAATTGCAGCTCTTGCAGTGTTTCCCACTGGCTCTTTTGGGGCCAGGTTCACAGACAACTTTCTTTTTTTTTCTTCCTGAATTAGTTCCCTGTATGATTTGAAGTGGTGCTAAACAACCATGCTTCTCTTCAGGAGTCTAATGTTCACTTGCACAACAACCATACCTCTGGCAGCACACTGTGTGGCCAAGCCTGATGCCCCTTGTCTGCACGAAGGGTTTGACTGAAAATAAGGCTCAGAAGATACCAGCTGTGGTAGTGGCAGTGTTTGTGCTGCTGAGGTAGTGCTGCCTGACAGAAATAGGGAGTGAGTGGACCTCAGAACAGCTGTGTTGCTAATATGCTGGACTTCAGCACCTCTATAGCAACAACTGTACATGAATTTTCCCTGCCTGGCTCTGGATGTGTGAATGCCAAGACTGCAAAAGAGAGAGATCCCAGCAACTCTCGTTTGCATTAAATAATTAAATCATCCTTGTTAAAACAATTGGATCATTATTGCTAAAGCAGCTTCTTGGCCAGCTGCAGTTTTCTTCAGTCCTTCCTTGGAGCCCTGCAGGTATGTTGTAACCTGCAGGATTGCATCTTCTATTGATAGGCTTTTCAGAAGAGAAACTGACCACTCTCCAGACAGTCTAGTGCCATCTTGCTAAAAGGCTTCTCTTGAAAGTAGCCTTAAAAGGCTTCCTCTCTAGAAGGTTCTTAATGCCTGTTTTTAGCAGAAGCTTGGAGTGAAAGTCTGTTGTGTTTAAAAAAAACATCAGGAAGTATATACTGAGGTTAAACAGCATTTTCTCTTCTAGCATTTTCTTTAAAACAAGAACTATGGGAAAAGAACTTCAGAAGTTTCTGCACCTCAGAAACAGCAACCTGTCCCTGAAATGCCCCCGTTCAGAAGCAGAAACTCAGACCCAACACCGTCGCTTCCCCTGCCACAGCAGCCCAAGCACAGGAACATCCTCCCACATTTCATACCCTTGCAGCCAGCCAGGAGGAGGGGAGAGCCAAGCTGGGCACTGCCCGCAGTGTGTGGCCATGCAGCACAGCTCTCTCCAGCCCAGGGAAGGCAGTGGGTGGATGGCTGCTGAGAAACAGAGCCAGGGAAGAATCTTTCTGTTTCCAGGTCTGCTGAGTGCTGGCTGGGTTCACAGTGCCCCAGCGATGTTTCTGTACCCACCCAGGCTGCCAGCAGCAGATTTGACTACTAGAGAAGATTCTTTTTTTTTTTCTTTTCTCTCTTCTCTCCAGTGAGAAGCTCTGAGCAGGGGAAGGTCTTATTTATCACTGCCTTGGCTTAGCAGTCATAAAAGTGGCAATAATAGTTAGTTGATAAGGGCAGTCAAAAGACAGGTCTCTAGCCCTGGGGAAGGCTTTGACAAATGGGTGCTCTCTGGGTTGGAGGTGGTGCTGGCTTGGAGACAGATGGGCTCATCAGATGGATGTAGGTAAATGACAGAGAAACTACTGTAGGTGTATTTGAGGTAGTTAAAACAATCTCTTTATCTACTGATGGCATTTTTTGCCCTCATAGTTCACTCATTTTTCTTTTAAAGAGACCTTCAGGGAGCAGGGAGTGAGGGATGAGCGAGCTTTTTGGGCACAGAGAATGTCTTTTGAATTTGATGCCATACATTAAACAGCTGTGTTTGTGCCAGGTCCTTGCCCCAGACTGTTTTGTTCCAAGCTCCATGGGCTTCTGGTTTGGGATTAGTTCATGATAGTTTTTATTTCAGTCCTCGCTCTTCGAAAACATCATTTTTTCTCTCTGTCCTTAAGAGTATCACAACATGCATCAGTTGATATTCCCTACAAGCACTTGTTAGAAAGCTTTGTGCAGATTGAGATGAGTAGCATCTGCTTATGTCCACTGAATTGAAATGCTTATGGGAAGACTTTTTTCCTATACCCTTATTTGATTCTGAAGGACAGAGTCCCAAACCACATCCACATTTCTACATTCAGGGAAGAAAGTGTCGTTATCCTTGGAAATGAACCTGGCACAATTCCCTGGCAATGGTCTGGTGGCCAGAAGCAGGAGCTGGAGTCTATTGTCTTCATGCTCTTCCCTCAGCAATTTGTTGTTGACTCCTAACAAAGTCACACTGCTGGCTGGGTGCCAGGTACAACTGCTCTGTCCTCCTTCAGATTTCAGGGCCCTGGCTGCAGAATGCTGCTGTGCCTGGCCAGGTGGCTCGACCTGTTTGCTTTTGCTCCTTTAAAAATGGGATGAAGTGCCCCTGTGCTACAGGGGTGTGATGGGGTAAATTTCATTAGGAATGGTGGAGAGGTGTTCAGATGCAGTGGTGATGAGGCTGTGTGGATGTCTGGAGTAAGTGCTTCACTGCACAGTTGAAGCAGAACATGTCTGTTTCCTTGACAACCCCTCTGCAGCGGTACCATTGTAGCTGCTCTCCACCCTGTGTGGAGCTATCAAGCATCATTATCGAAGCTCAGTCACATTTTGCTCCTTTCACACCCTGCTATTAAAATAATTCTGTTTGCTGCATTGAATTGTGCTGATCTGAAGGGCTCAGGCCTATTCCTTCTTGTTCCTTTTTCACCCTCTCTGTCCCTGAGGCTGCGGTTTCCCCTTTTTCTCTGCCATCAGGATCTGTGCTCACCCCTTCAGGAGGCTGATTCAGTTCAGCTCCCTAGTAGCAAACTACCCTTGTGCAAAACTGAAATGCAGGAATGGTTTTGTGCTGAGATGCAATTGTTTTAAGAGGGGTCAGTCGGGTGTTTGGTGCTGCAGGGATGGCAGGGGCCAAGGGAGAGCAGAGGGAGGCAGGACAAAGTGGAGCCATGGTGAGGGAGCTCAGCTTAGCTCTCTGCTTACTGCAGAAGCCTGAGGGTCACCCCACAAAGGGTGGGAAGCAGCAAAGCTTCTCCAAGCAATGCACCAACATAGCAATGGAGAAATGCATTGAGTCCATGTCCATGCATTGCCCTTGAGAAAATGAAAACGTGGACTTTGTGAACAACAATTAGTGCTGCCATCTGTTCCTGTCAGCAGAGGTACATGAAAACCTTGTGCTGGCTTCCCTGGGTCATGGCAAACCCCTGAGAACCAGGGAAGCATACCCCTTCCCATTCTAGATGGGTGTAGCTGTGCAGCACTTTTCACACTGATTTGACTTCTAGTTTGCCTTCAAGCAGTAAAAAAGTTCAGGGCTCTCCTTTGTGCAGCACCCCATGGACTGCATTTCTGTAGGGAATCAAGCCAAGCCTGTGTGCTCCCTCCGGTAGCAAAGCTGATCTAAGAAGCTCCTTTTCTTCTTCATAGCAGCCATGAACAAGTGTTGCAATCACAAGATCACAGGATGCTAGGAGTGGGAAGGGACCCAAAGAGATCATCAAATCCAACCCCCCCTGCCAGAGCAGGACCAGACAATCTAGCTCAGGTCACACAGGAACACATCCAGACAGGCCTTGAAAGTCTCCAGGGAAGGAGACTCCACAACCTCTCTGGGGAGCCTATGCCAGTGCTCTGTCACCCTTACAGTAAAGAAGTTCCCCCTTGTGTTGAAGTGGAACCTCCTGTGCTGCAGCTTCCATCCATTGCTCCTTGTCCTATCCCAGGGAGCAAGTGAGCAGAGCCTGTGTCCCCCCGCATCCCATCCCCTCCCCGACCCCCATCCCTCATTTTACTGTCTTGAAGCCACAAAGTTAGGGCTGGTTTTGAGGTCATACTGGAAACAGGGTCACTGAAATGTTTAAAACAGTCACCAGGAAGCTCCAGGGCAGATACTTCTGAAGCCAACTTTGTCATCCCAGCCAGCACCGCATAACTGTACAATAAATGTTTTAGCTGAGTACAAATCCCCAAAATGAACCTGGAAATCCATGAAAGAACATGAAGAAGAAAGAATGCAGCCTGCTTGTGTCTATATGATAAACAGCCACTGGCCACAGCTGCAAAGAGGCAATGGAGCAGCATCCAGACCTCAGCTGAGTTATTTACAGCACATCTGATCACACCATGGTGTTGCCAGCTACAGATTTGTTAGCAACCTGCAGTTGTTTCACTATTTCATTCTGACTTTTACAACTGTTGGTGGGGAAAACTCTGGTTTTTGCCTATTCCTGAATGAAATGGTCCCATTTTATTAAAATGGGTTGTTTCAATTTATTTGAAGTTAAGGAGAACCAGCAGCCAGTGCCCTTACATCTAAATAGGTGTTTCATTTCATCCCAGTCCAGTCTGGAGAAAAGGAGGCTGAGGGGAGACCTTCTGGCTCTCTGCAGCTTCTGGAAAGGAGGCTGGAGCCAGGTGAGAATGCATAATGAGAGTGGTAAAATACTGGAACAGGTTGCCCAGGGATGCAGTTGAGGCCCCATCCCTGGTGACATTCAAAATCAGGCTCAATATAGTCCTGAAGCAGCCTGATCTAGTTGGAGATATCCCTGATCACAGCAGGGGGATTTGACAAGATGAGCTTTGAGGGTCTCTTCCAATTCAGTGCAATTTGTGAAATCTCTCAGCCTCAAATATCATGAAAATGATTGTTTCATGAAGGATGATTTGCAGTGAATAATCACCTCAAGTTTCTGTATATTTGGGGGAATTTTTAAAACTAAGCAATTGCTTCCAAAATTTTCCAAACCAAAGCCATGGTTTTGTTTTTTTGGGGTTTTTTTTCTTCCCACCTTATTCTACTTGTTGGTAGAAATACTTTTGGCAGACTCAGGGTGCTCACCCTTGCCTTTGCGCAGCTACTTGAGGTTTCCACAGCAGTAGTAGGTAAGATGAGGGTCAGTAACCAGAAATTGAGGTCAGTTTTCCAGATATCACATTGCATACCTCAATCACCAGCTCTTTTTGGAGTGTTTCATCTGCAGACATAAACGTTTAGCTGCCTTTTGAAGCAAGGTCACTCAGTTTCTTCAGCTTCCATCTCCATCCTGTGGCTTTTTACACAAAGACTCAGGTGAGATTTGCACAGAGCTGTTTCTTGCCACACCAGTGGGCTTCGTTTGGTGAAGATTTGAGTATCAACAGAAAGTTGCAACTATGCTGAGTTAGTGCCCCAGCCCAGTGCTTCCTTAGTTTAATGGAGAGAGAATTAATTAAGCCTAGGAAAGAAAAAAAAAGCTGCAGCATTCCAGGGTTATTTCCGTGGTGGGAATTTTGCCTGCGTGCATGCAGCAATAAATGTGTGGAATTCAGCAAGCAGCGTTGCCTGCCGTCAGATGGGAGGGATCAGCACTTGTAACGATCGGATCGTGAACTGAGAAAGAGCAATGGAACACTTGCTTGCAGCCTGCGAAACTGCAGGGGGAAACAACTTTCCCTGCTGTGTTGTAATGTTTGACTTTGCCTTCGGGAAATCCCAAACTCTGGCTCCCGGTTCTGATGGAGGAGTGCAGGAGTGCGCTCCTGCTGCAGCCAGCCGGGAGCGAAGGGCACAGGGCTGCAGTATCTGTCTGTGGAGGCTCAGAGGAGCCCAGCCAGCTCCTGGCTATTTGCATGCCAGTCCTCACGCTAGTTGGTGTTTTTCACAAGCCTTATGTAGCGACAAAGCCTTGAAATATAGTCACTTGGTGACATCAGAGCGGTGAGATACGGCTCCTTGCCCTCGCTGTCCAGATGATTTGTGCTTTTCATTACAGCAATATGATAATAAACGCAGAGTCTGGAGAAGGAAAATGACAGCCACAAGCAGACATGTGCCAGCAGTGTGGTGTAGCCAGGTCCTCTGCTTGCTCTGGAAGTATCAGCCTTTTGCATCAGTAGGAAGCTCTTTGGTTCGTTCTCATTCCATTTATTGATCGAGTGACTTTACGTGGTGTGATGGTTTGGGAGTTACCCACCCCCCACTATGAAAAAAGTCACCCAGACTAGACTCAGCTGGCTGGAAGTTAAGGACTGAAGATCTATTTACAGCTTAGCACAATATACAAGCAGAGATATACACAATAGACAGGAATAGTTACAGAAAGACACAAGTTAAAGGTAATACAGAAACACAATCCCCCTCCCAGAAATCAGAGTCCCCAGGAGGGGCTCCCAACCACCCTTCTACCCCCTTCCCACCCCTCTACCTTACCCCAGGGTCTGCCTTACGTGCAACGTGACTTTGGAGGATTGGCCAGGGGAGTTAGAAGCAGAGTGGTTAGTTAGGTTATGCAGCAGAGAGAAGATGACACAACTGCTCCCAAAGAGACCGACAGACTCTCTCCTTATTATCTCTGTGTCCTTGTTCTTACACATCTCAGCAATCCTATGAGTGAAGTAGACATCACCATTGTTTTTCTTTTCTCAGCCTATAATATAATTTTTTTTTTCATTAAAATATTCCAATTAGCCTCAAACCATCACATGTGGGTTTGATAACGATTTGGTGGAGGTGGTTGCTGCAGTTTTCCAAGTGCCTTTCTGTCAAATAGTGGGATGGTCCATCAGGCAGGAAACCTGGCTTTAGTGGTCAGCCTTGGCAATTAGAGGGAGAAAAGAATGAGAAGCTGCAATTCCTTTGTCTATTTATAACCAGACTTTTATGGAGAGACAATGAAAATATGAGGAGGTGCTCCCAGGGAATTCAAGCTCAGGCCTTTTTCTCTGTGTGGGTTACCAACTGGGCTAGGGGAAAAAAACAAAACAAAAGTAACAGGAGTTGCATGATCAGATTAAAGGAGAGAGGCTTAGAATTTTAGAACTGAGAGGTTGTTAAAACCACTGATTTGGGGTTTTTTTCATTGCATCTCTGTGTAGCAAGGCCTCTTGCTTACTAAACATCATGACTAGATGCAGTGGTGTTTGTTTCTGCTTGTAAACTGCAACTCTCACTGTACTGGGTAGGTGAAGAATCTGTAACACTCATTATAAAAAGAAAAAAAAATCCTTTCTCAATTCATGCTTAGAAAATGTAGCAATTTGTTGGTACTCTTAGCAGCTCACAAAAAGGAAGAAATCTAAAGCAGACTTTTAAGTATTTTCCAAGTTCTTTCTATAAAGATAAAGTAGCAGATCAGACACAAGTCATGGAATACAGATGAATTGATGGGGCTTGTGTGGATGCTAACAGTCAGTAAAGCTTGTTGAATAATAGGACATACACAGAAAGGCACAAGCTAACATAAGACAGGCCAGTGTGTACTTCAAGGTTTTCATCATCCTAGTTAATCTTGGCTTGATCTCTGTTTTTCTACTTAAAACATCCCAGGCACATTCCACCTAAAGCTCTTCTAATAGAAAACACCAGCTCGGGATAGTAGAATGAAAGCCAACGGTGTGCTGCTGTGGCAAAGGAAGCCAAGAGGATGCTGAGCTGTGCCGACAGAGTTGAAGTCACTATCCCACTCTACTCAGTGCTGCTCAGCCCACACGTGGAATACTGTGTTCAGTTTTGGTCCCTGCTATGGCAAAAAGATGCAGAGAGGCTGGAGAGCATCCAGAGATGTGCCATAGAAATGATCCAAGGGTTGGGAAGCTGCCATGTGGGGCAAGGCTGAGGGAACTGGGGTCGTTCAGCCTGGAGAGAAGCAGGCTTAGGTGAGACCACCCTGCCGTGTTCCAGCGTGCAAAGGGTGACTGCAATAAAAAGAGAGAGACTCTCTCTTTACAACGAGTCAAGTGGAAAATACAAGAGGTAATTAGTACAAGCTGCTTCTGGAGTTATTCTGGTTGGACACAAGAGGAAAACTTTCAGGACAAGGAGCCCCACAGCCAGCTCTCTGGTGTGCCCAGATGCTCCGAGGTGCTGCAGCCCAGCCCTGCTTCACTGCACTTCCGCTACTTGCAGCAGCAGACTTGACTAGAGGTAGTAAGACTGCAAGCAGACACCATCTCCTCGTCCTACTGCAGCATCTTCACATGTGCTTGTGTTAAAAAGTTTAAGAAATGTTTAAAAAAAACCTTCACAGGCTTAATTTGTATTGGGGCAGGATTGAGAAACAAAAGCGCCGGGAAGCTCTCTGCTCTTTGTCAGTGCCCACCCAAATTCTCTCTCCTCCCACGCTTGGGCTGTTGCTTCTTAGTGCCCAATTAACTCCTGAAAGGTGAAGTTTGACTTCATGCCCTACTGGAATCTGATTCGATCTTCCACAAACCAGCTCAGCTGCCTGTGCTTTGAGCTTCTCTTTTTTCTGGAGCTGTTGTGTAAAACAGCCTCTACAGAAAGTGATTTTTAGGCTGAAAGTTAACTAGAAAGTACGGTTAAGGTTTCTTTCATTCACAGTTTAGCAGGTTTAATTCCACGTTGCTGTATTCAGCTCTGATGTGTCTCATTGATAGCAATATTATCTCTATAGGCATACAGCAGTAAAAACTGAATCAAGTTAAAGTATGATAGAGGTATATACATGAGAGGAAACAGAAATAAAAAGAAATTAGGTAGTGAGGGCAGGCACAGAGTCACGAATTGGGAACAAATGAATGAGCAGTTTTATCTAATGAATTTATCTAATGGTTATTACAATGCTTAGATGAAAATGCATGACTAGGAAAGCCATTAGGAATCACTGCCGTTGTATATAACGCACTGCTTAATTGCAGCAGCAGCTCTCCCCAGCTATCCAGCAAGGAAGGGTAGAGCATATCCCAACTACCAGCAGCGTGTTCTTAGTCTGCTTGTAACAAGTTAATTGCACAGTTCTGCGATCAGCTTGTCTCTTGTTAAAAGTAATGACATCCAAGGTGAGAATGAAACAAACCGCTTCGGATTGCTAAATTAGCCGCCAGGAGGAAAATTAGAAGGTTTTCTGAATACAGCTAAGGTACAGAGGGATTACAGGAAAGACTAACAAAGAAATCCATCTTCTTAATGATGGTGGTCACTGGCACGTTCAGTGGCCTCCCAGCATGGGTGCCAGCATGCCAGGGAAATCCTTCAGCTCTCCTAGGTCAGTGGAGATCTGATCGTTGATGCCTGATGTCCACAGCAGCTTTCTGTACCTACTCCTGCCGAATTCAGGTTTCTTTTAAGCAGTCAAATCTGCCACTCACTGGAGGGCTGGTCCTTGTGAGAACAACCAGATCACCGCTGTGTGGTGTAGAACGCAGCTACCTGCTCTGGAAACATCACTTCCCTCACGTGGAGAAACCCTGATCAAATTCAGAGCGCTGTAATCCTGCAGTCCTTGCAACGGACGCGAGAGGTACTGCTGGCTGCTGCAAGGCTGGGATTTCTAGATCCCCTTCCCATAGCCAGCATGCCACAACTTGGAATAGTGTACTTTCTCATGAAAAAGGTCTCAGCTTGGTGCCTCTTTCCCCTTCCTAAAAAGCTATAATATTAGTTTTAGCATAATTTGCTTGGCCAGAAGTTAAAATGTGGAGGGATACACCTACAGCTTTCATTTCTACAATAAAAATTCATTTCAGATCAACTCTTTCTCTTACAACTGAATTGAAAAATTAATTTCTCCTCTTCCAAGTCTCTTCATCCTTCTTTCTTTCTCTTTCTTTCTTTCTTTCTTTCTTTCTTTCTTTCTTTCTTTCTTTCTTTCTTTCTTTCTTTCTTTCTTTCTTTCTTTCTTTCTTTCTTTCTTTCTTTCTTTCTTTCTTTCTTTCTTTCTTTCTTTCTTTCTTTTTAATTTTAACCTCTCCATCTTTTAAGGTTTCTTAGTTGGACTGCCATGGAGTGGTAGCTGTTACCCAGTTTCTGGTGCCTATTTTAATTCCTTCATGCATGCAAACTGAATATTTACATCAAAAAATATGTGCAGCTCAGGAGCAAGGTTTGGGGGCTTTTGATTTGGGTTTGGGTTTGTTTTTTGGTGGGTTGGGGTTCATTTTGGTGGGTTGGGTGGGGTTTTTTTGTTTGTTTTTTGGTTTGTGGTTTTGGGTTTTTGTGTTGTTGGCTTTTTTTTTTTTTCTTTTGTTTTGGCTTTCATAGGGATTGTTTTGTCTTGGGTTTTTTTTTGTTTTGTTTATTTAATCCTGTAGACCTTTGTAATGTTTTGGCAACATATTCCCTGCCTAGAAAGCAGAGACGCCCATCACTGGCCACTGCCTGCCACAGGGCGTGAGGACCCAACAGGGCAATGAGAGGATGTGCAATCATTTGCTTCTACTGCTTCCAGCTGACCTTAAAGGTTCTCCCCTGCTTGGGTAAGACGTCAGCTGGGGTGTGAAGAGCAAGTGTGAGAGCACTGCTCCAGGGAAGGCTCCCTGAGAAATGGCCAGGTCTGAAGAGCTGCTTTGCAGCGGCAGTGACAATCCAGATTTCCATTTAGCGCTGTCCTGCCCAGCCCCTGAGCTCAGCCGATTTGTTGGGTGTCATAAATGGCATCAGAACAGATGGACATTAGTTGGTGCAGCCAGGACAGCCTGTAAATTATGTGCCTCATAAACTCAGGCCAAGTCCATTTGCAGTCAGTGAGAATTTCACCATGGACTCGGGCAGCGGATGGATCAAACTTGGCTTGAGTGTGTGTAGAGGAGCAGGATTTACAGCCACCTTGCTCCAACACGGATCTGCCAGTAGCTAAGGCTCCAGGGATATTTTATCACCTGTTCTCCACTGCACTGGATGAATTTTCAGGGCGAGTCAGGGTGAGGGAGCATCCAAGACCACTCAGCTGGAAAGATGAATTAAAAGGAGTTCTCCACCAGCAGGATCTGCCTTCTGTATTTGATTCAGGACTAAACCAGCACTGTCCTGCGACGTGCAGCATCAACACATCAACCCTGCTCCTTCCTTTTGGGAAATATTTCATCACTAAAAGGGTTATCAAACACTGGAATGGTCTGCCCAGGGCAGTGCTGAAGTCACCATCCCAGGAGGTGTTCAAGCAGTGTGTGGATCCGGTGCTTAGGGACCTGGTTTAGTGTTAACCCTTAAGTGCTGGATTGGAGGCTGGACTGGATGATCATGAAGTTCTGTTTCAACCAAATATATTCCATGATTCTGTGATTCTCCAGCCCCAAGGGAAAATCACACACCCTGTCCAGCCACCTTGCTCCTAAAGACATCCCTTCCTTCTTCCAGCCAAATGATTCTTTGAGAGGGCTCTGGTATAGCCTGCAGATTGGTGTCATTATGCATGACACTAGAGTAGGTTTTGTGTATCTCAGAGAGAACAGGAATATTTTTGACACTACCACATCCCCTGTGCTGCAGAAGTCAAACTTGGTGCAGTCTGCATCTGTGCTGTCTGCTTGGATCAGACTCTGTGATGACCTATCCTGTCAAACGTGCCCAGTTCCCCATAGAAAAGGATTAGTTGGGTCACTCTGGAAACAAGCCTGGGAGCAAGCCAGGCTGCCTACAGTGGGAACAAAGGGACAGAGCTTCTGTGTGGGAAATATTAAGGCTGATGATCAATAGCTACAATTTATTCAACGTTCCTACCAGAGTTACTGCAAGAAAATTGCTTTCAAGAGCTGTAATACATCAGTAATTTCAGCTGCATTGCAATTGAGGCACCTACAATCAGATCAAGTCACTGGAAGGCCTTTTGAGTTTGATTATTTATATCTCTCTCTCTCTTTTTTTTTTTTGGGGTAGCGATTGTGACAACTAGCCGAAGAAAAGGGAAAAGGTGATTGCAAACTGCCACCTTTAGAGGCCAAAGTCTATCACAGTGGTAAACAAAAGGCAAACTGTTTCAGAAGCAATGACAAAGAAGTGAATTGATCAACCACTTGGATTGCCAATGTCCCATCAACAATAGGCGCTTGGCTGGAAGATCTTCTGCAGCCCCAGCTCATAAAAACATGCCACTGTGAATTAAGAGAAATGGCAAAGGGGGAAAGGCATCAAGGCAAATTGAGCTGTATTAGGCACAAACAAGGTGCTAAGTAAAGTGTGAGAGCATCAACTGACAGGTTTGAGCACTGCCATTAATCGTGGGCTTTGCCTGTTGCTCTTTAATGTGATTGTTCCTTACAACTACTGACACCCGTTGCAGTGTTAGCAACTGGGAGGTGTAAATGGACACATCTCTGTTTGGTTAAGCATGGGAAGCATCTCTGTAGTAAGTGGTTTTACAGCTTATTTGTGCTGAAGGTAAAAGGACAGAGTGAGATATGGAGGCACTGGCCTTATTCCACAGCCCTGCCATTTATCATCTGCCTGATGTTGCACTAATTCCTGAGGCAGCTCCTCGGGGCTGCAGACTGCAAGCAGGAAGCAATTATGTTTTTACTCGAAGTTATGGCAGAAAATAACCCAGCAACCATCCTGCATTCCAAAAATGTCTGTTGGAGTAGCTCT
Source organism: Ramphastos sulfuratus (assembly GCA_013399055.1). Lineage (NCBI taxonomy): Eukaryota > Metazoa > Chordata > Aves > Piciformes > Ramphastidae > Ramphastos > Ramphastos sulfuratus. The sequence goes on along the minus strand of WBNM01013066.1, from coordinate 90,111 downwards.
TCAGAACAGTCACAGTCCTTACTGAGGAGTAGGAGCTTACTTAAGGAACTCTGGGTGTTAGTTTGATCCTTGCCAGCTCTCAGTAGTTGCACTGTTAATGCCCCTCAATGCACAGCCTCCCAAATTTACTACAGTCTGGAGTGGCAGCACAAAGTGTTTGTGCAGGAGCCATAGCCCTAGAATAAGGGCTGAGAAAGGTGTGTGAGAGTAAATCTCTTGCAGAGGATTCATGACCTGGCTAGATGTTTTCTGCTCCCGGGTGTGGCTTTGGTGTCCACTGCAGGAGGAAGATGCAGTGCCCCAGGAAGGGCAGCTTCTTTGGCCCTGTCTCTGGGAATCCTTCTGGTTTCTTTAAGCATTCTCCAGCCAGAAGGGTTTACCAAATGTGCTGGTGGAAGGCATGCATTTGAAATTTGATGAAGGGAAACAGAACAGCTCTGAGCATGCTGTGTCCTAAGGTGAGGATTATTGAAGGATGAGTCCAGACACAGAACTGCCTGAAAGCTTCATGTTTTATTTCCACAGTCTCTCCTGATCAGAAGTAAAGACTGATGGAGAAGGAAAATAATGTGAGACAAAGTCCTGACACAAGCTCTGTGCATCAAATCTCTTCTGTGTTTCCAGGTCTGGAGCTGATGGTGTTGGAGCTTTACTGCTACAAGACTTGGGCTCCAGCTGGTTCCAAATACTACAACCAGTAGCTGGATTAGCTTTAGCAGAGGAAGCTGGCTGGCAGGGACTGCTGTGGAGTCACTTGCCATAGTGAGCATTGCCTCTTGGAGCACCTGGGGAGCTCTGCCAGGCAGAGCCAAGGTGTGTGCAGCCCTCAGGCACCCTGCCTCATCGCTTTTCATGGGCATCTTTAAAAAGCTCTGGCTTGCAGCTAACTCTTTTAACAGAAGCCATTCCCTTTTAGTTTCTCAGGGCAGTAAAAGCGAGTTTAAGTCTGGGACCCAAAGATCTGCCCTTTCTTCCAGAGCTGCTTCCATTACCAGGACAGGGGAGGATGGTGTAGGGAAATAGAAGCTCATCAGCAGGCAGTGCACAAGTGTGAGAAACTGGAAATTTACTGATACAGGTTTAGAGGAAAATAATAACAGTTTCTGGAGTAATAGGGCAAATGTTGTGGATCTGTTCTTATACTGCCTGTCCTGCATGCTCATTCAATGCTTGTTGTGCAGGGTGCATCTTTCAGCTGCTATCTAATTAAAATCTCACACGGTTGTAGTGCCCAGGGCAGGGCAGATGCTAGTGGCATCCTGTGACTTGTAATGCTAATATGAACTGGTTTAGAAAGAAAGTCTGCCTAGTTGTGTGATTTTCAAGCTCTTTTGAGTCCTTCTATGGAGTCAANGCACACAGTTGCTGTCTGGGCTGCATGAACACTGCAGCCTCATCTTGAGCTTTTCATCACCCCAGACCCCCAGGGCCTGTTCCTCAGGGCTGCTCTCAGCCATTCCCCATCCAGCCTGGAGCTGTGCTTGGGATTGTGCCTACCCAGGTGCAGGACCTTGCACTTGGCCTTGTTGAATGTCATGAGGTTGGCCTAGGCACAGCTCTGCAGCCTGTCCAGGTCCCTCTGGATGGATCCCTGCCCTCTAGCAAGTGACTGTGCCACACAGCTTGGAGCCAGCTGCAAACTTGCTGAGGGTGCACTGATTCCTCTGTCCATGGCACTGACAAAGATGTTAAACAGCACTGATGCCAGCACTGACCCCTGAGGGATGTCACTTGGCACTGGTTTGCAGGTGGACATTGTGCCCTTGATCACCACTCTCTGTGTGCCACCGTCCAGCCAGTTCCTTACCCTGCAGTGCTCCACACATCCAGTCCATGTTTTTCCAGCTTGGTGACCAGGATGCCATGTGGGACAGAGCCAAATGCCTTGCTCAGGTCCAGCAAGATGGAAGGTCCAGGAAGGTGAGGACCTCCTCAGAAATTTTATGTATTGCAGAGGAGCACATGGACTTGTTCTTCCCAGTGAGTGGTTACAAAGCTCTGTTGCAGTTATCAGCCAGGATCTGTGCTGGCACTTGGCATAGGTATTCATCTCACTCTGCTGCAGACTGAGACAGAAAACCTCATTTCAGGTACAAGCCTTCTGACTGCTGTTGCTCTGAAGGCACCATTTTGTTTCCTTTGCTGTTGGCATCATGCTGGTCACCACTTCAGAGGGTGGAAGGAGAACAGAGCAGACAGCTTTCAGGTTTTGGAGGAACGAGGCCCTGGGCCAGGGATGACACAAGGATTAAAATCTTAGATTTTGTATTGGTTGTCTTTTTTATTTCATGGTTCTCTTAGCCTATAAGACAGCAACAATTTCTGTCATCTTGGAAAGTGCCCTGGCTGCTGTCACTGCTGTGCTGGAGGCTGATCAGCCTATGGTTAATTTGGGGATAAGCACTCATGGAATTAAAAAACCAAAACATAAAGTGTTGAGGCTGTCTGAGGAGAACAAAGCAACTAAATGTGTCTTGTAAAGATAAGCTAAAGGAATACCAGATGGCAGCCTTACAGTTGTATGCTGGTGCTGAGTATTGCCCTCAAAAAAGGGTCTGGTGATGGAATTGATTTTTGGTTTTTGGTTTTGTTATGTTGCAGTAATTAAATTCTCATCATGAAAAGATCCAGCAGGAGACATGGGAAGTTACAATTAAACATTCTCTTTATTGGGGCCTTGCTCCTAAATGGCACAAATGAGAAATGCTCAGAGTGCCCATCAGTGCTGCTAATGAAAAGACCCAGAGTCACGTTTTACACTTTTATTTGGATTTAGATCAACACCACAGAGAAGATACTTTGGTCAAACACAAGAACAGATTGCTATGCTGCTCTTTCCTGGCTGCAATAAGTACAGGAATGTGGGGTGGGGGGAGGGTGGGAAAATTAAATGTTGGTTCTCCTGGAACACTGAATGTAAATCTTGGGTTGGCACATACAGCTAATAAATACACTGCTTGCAATTAGCACTTTAAAACAGAATTGCACATGCAAGATGTAACCAGGCTACTGATCACCTTCATCATTGTCCCTGTACTAGTTTGTAACTTCTCAAGCTCTTTGCTTGCCTTTCTCCCAGCAAGAAAAAAAAAAAAAAAGAGAAAAGAATAGAATTTGCTTTCCTCAGTATCTCAGTGATTAGTCTGCTAGGTTTGACAAAGTTTAGCAAAGGTTCCATTGAAGTCCTTCCTGATGGAATTGGCATCTCCTCTATAGCTGGGCTTGCAACACTATGCATGGCAGGCAGCAAATGGAAGTCCCCCCAGGTGAGATGTCTGCCCAAAAGCTGGTGAGGAGAGGTTAACACCAAGCAAAGATACAGTAGAGGGACCGGTGTGAACGCAGGTCTTACAACATCAAGAGCCAGTACTACCACTGCACAAACAATGACATACCAATAATATATTGTACAAGCTTATACAGCAACACATGTTGATTTGCAACACTGTACAGTTTAAATCTAAAGTGCACAGCCTCAATCTGAGGTGACAAAACAGTACTATCAATATAATAAAGGCAACACAATTACAGACACAATTTATTTCCCCTCGCTTCATGTCCTCGTGATATTACATTGACTCAATACTCCACTTATCTATTTTAGATGAAATTAAAACCACAATACACTGGGTTTTTTATTTATTTTCTTCCCCTTCTTGTTTCCTTTTCAAGTATTTTAGAGACAGCCAAACAATATTGCTTTGCAAACAAAAGTTGGCCACTTAGGCAAAGTTAAAACCAAAACTTGAGTAGGGTTATAAGTAGACAGACCTGAGCTGCAGAACTCTCACCAATGCTTCCAGGTGTTGGGGGTAAAGAAGATAAATTTCAGTTTCCTTGCCAGAGTCACCTCTAATGTTAAAGGAATGATGCAGCACTCTGCAAGAGCTGTGCTGGTGGCTTCTCTCTGTGGGCTGCTTTAGGCAGCTGGAGCCTTACCTCAACTCTTTTTGCAATTCAAAAGCCACTGCGGACAAGGATGGAGTCCAGCACTGGGAGAAACCTTTCACAAAGCAGTTTGTTACTTGGACCCCCTCCCTGTCACTCAGATTACAGTCACATTTGATTCAGACTTTGTCTTGCAGACCCATGCACCTCTAATTACTCTCTTAATGTAGCTGGGAGGGTTCATGCTATTTTAATAAGAATTTCAATCCATTTTGGTTGGGTTTTTTTTGTTGTTTGTTTTTTTTTTTTCTTATGCAGTTTTGGACTGCCCATATGAAAAATGGTTATAAGGTAAGGATTTATTCAGAATTGTAACTGGTTTGGGATGGGCTTTTTTTACCACAGGACACAGAAACCATTCAAATACAACCTTCTTTCAGTCTTGGTTAGCACTGTGTATTGATTGTGCGTCTGCTTAGTTAGGCCAAGTGGGAAACAGAACTAAAAAGAGTAGCATTCTATTGTTGTACTGTAATTGATCTTATTAAGTGGTTTTAAGAGCTGCAGTACTCTTGAGGTCTTTCAGTAATCAACCCTGGGGATGTACAATCCAGATATGACAGAGAGGTGAGGTACTGGTACCCCTTGAGAACGTAGTATGTGGGCTTTAAAATAAGCACTAATAAACATTTGAGGCACCTCCATCAACAGGAAAAAAAAAGAACCCTAGGTAATTTTCAGCTTCTGTCCTTGCAGTTTTATAACCCATACAAAATAAAAATATATAGCTTACAAAATAGGATTTTATTTTGTTTTTAATATATATATATATTTCCCTTTGTAAAACTATACCTATTTAAATACATTTGAAAGGTTGCTGTAAGGAAATTAGAAATTCTGCTCTAACGCTACGAAAAAAAGGCAAAATGCTTTCACTGTTACACACACAGCTTGGATACTCTGCTTCTCACCACCCCCTCCCCACTTCCCTTAGTTGGGCTTTGGGCTTTTTTTCCCTCAGTTTGACTTTTTGTTTTGTTTTGTTTTGTTTTTTTTGGCAAAGTTTGGCATCATCCCAATCTGCTCCGAATTCAAGGGGAGTCGCCACGTTAAAATTGGGGCGGGGGGATAACATTTTAAGCATCTTCTGTTCTCCCTTATTTGTTTCAGTGCAACTTTGTGTGCAGCTAATTACTAAGGAGGTATTCTAAAAACTCAGGAAAGGACTTTAAGTGAGCCATGTTTCTTGACTTTTTGTTTGGTTTGTTTTTTTTTTTTTGAACTGTACTCTACTCCAACGCCACAATATAGAAATAGATTTACTTTGGGACAAACTACAAATACATTCGCACAGTTTGTGACAACTTAAGTGTCTACTTAGAGGTCAGGAAGAGACTTTCACACCCAGTTCTTATAAATCCTGTCCCAGGCGTTCAATTTCATCAATCAGGAAGTCAATGTCTTGGTGAGTTGCTGCAGGGTTTGAGATGACCATCCGAAAGAAGTTCACTTTGTCTCCCAGGGGCTGATAGCTCACCATGGTGGTGCCATACTCCATCATCCTGGCTTTTATCACCGGTGCCACCTGCAGCATAACAAAAGGCAGGGGGTGGTGATGATGATGGTTTTCATTACTGCCACCATTCTGATCATTATACCAAAAAAAAAAAAAAACCATGCTCTGTGTTCTGGAGAAAAGATAAAGGGCTGCAAGGATCAGGTCAAATGAAATTCAGACTGGATGTGGCCCTGGGCAGCCTTGATCTAGTTGGAGGTGTCCCTGCTGACTGCAAGGCAGGGTTGGACAAGATGAGCTTTGAGGGTCCCTTCCAACCCAATGCAATCTGTGAATCTGTGCAAAACACTGCATCCTAGACAGACTGAAAACATTACCCTCCATTAAGGAGTAAATAGCCCAAGGAAGAAGCATTGGCTTTACTCTTTCTCTGCCTGGCTCTTAAAATCACTGGGGAATTTCCCCCCTGCCTTCTCAGCACTGCTAACAAGGATACTGTAGCTGGTTTTTGTAGTGCTCAAACATCTTATATCTAAGTCTTACATATAAATCTTATAAGGGGTGACTGAGGGAGCTGGGGCTATTTAGTTTGAAAAAGAGGAGACTGAGGGGAGACCTCATTGCTGTCTACAACTACTCGAAGGGACATTGTGGAGAGGCTGCTGCTGGGCTCTTCTCACAGGTAACTGGAGACAGAACAAGGGGGAATAGTCTCAAGCTGAGATTGGGGAGGTTTAGATTGGACATCAGGAAAAAGTTTTTCACAGAGAGAGCGGTCAGGGACTGGAATGAGCTGCCCAGGGAGGTGGTGGAGTCACCCACCATGGATGTGTTTAAGGGTGGTTTGGATGTGGTGCTTGGGGATATGGTTTAAGGTGAATCTTGTAGAGTAGGGTTCTAGGTTGGACTTGGTGATCCTGAGGGGCTTTGCCAACCTGCTTGTTTCTGTGATCTCAGAGGTCTATTCCAGCCTCAATAATTCTGTAATTTTGTGACATTGCTACAATAGTTTCCCATCTTCTTTTCACAAGCCAGAGCACCATGGTACCACTGAGCAGTTTAGCAACTGCAGCTCACAGTCACTTCAGTGAGTGTACACCCAGGGGGTGTGCACCCAGGGAGCACCGCACCTGGAGAGCAGAGTGCAGTGGTGCCAGACTAACCTGCAGTAGAATGACCACAGAGGTGTCGTTTTCCAGACTACCAGGAGGTGACCTTGCCCTGGGAGACCACTCTGGGGCCTGTGTGCCTGCCAGGGTGGCTGTGTGCTGTGCTGCTTACCTTGGCGAGGCGACTCAGCCTTTCTTCGCTGTTCTCCATGCCGCGCAAGCTGGGAGGGATGTACCAGAAGCAGACGTTTGTGTGCTGAGGCTAAAGACAGAACAACAACGGTTTACACTGTAAGGAACCTTCACAGTATCTCAAGTGCAATTAAGTTCATCCCTTCCTCCCCCACCCCATACATCATACTGTGACGGCAGTCAATGGTTTTCATTATTATGGTCCATTGAGAGTCATCATCATCATTAATGCAGAACAGATCATTGCAGGCAATTTATTCCCAGGGTGTGAGACTTGGAGACACAGCATCCAGCTGTGCAAATGTGCTCATGCCCTGCTGAGAGCCGTCCAGATTTGGTAGGGACTGTCCCCACCAGAGGCTGAAGGGATTGTATGGCTCAAGCAAGAGTCTGTTACAGGTAACTCAGAGGTGAGGACCGTGTTGTTCGCTTTCCTGACACGGCAGTGTAACACAGAAGCTGGTTCTGAGGAGTCACAGGCAGTGTGTGAGGCAGCCTAAGATTTTTCGTGCATCTAATGGACTCGATGATCTTTTGAGGTCCCTTCCAGCCCCTGACATTCTGTGATTCTGTAATGAAATCTGTTACTTCCCAGCTGCAGTCAGCTAGCTGCTGCATTCATGTGCATGCACCACAGGGCCTTAGCTGGTCTAACTGGCAGGGCAGCACCAAGCAAAAAGGCATAAAGCAGAACTGGCTGACGCTGTGTGTGCCTGTGCCACCTCCCAGCCGCTGCCTGCCTCGCTGTGTTCCTCTGTGCTGGATGCTAAATGCCTGAGTTCCTGTGACTCCTGCTGCTGCCAGTTCCTTTAGTCATCAGCAGACCAAGTGGAGCAAATTTCAGTGATGATGTGTGAGGGAGGGGAAATAAATCACAGAGGGGCACACAGGTATGAGCCTGTGATCTCCATCTGAAGCAACAGTGATGTCTGCCCTTGTGCTGCACAGCACCTGGGCATGCACTAAGTGACTGCCTCCAGGAAGTGACATTCTGAGAGACAAAACCTTCCAGTACAGAGAGCAAAGGTCACCAAAAGCAGGAAAAGCTAAAATGAGATCTTTTTGCTTTATTATAGGCAACACACCAGTTGTCTTTGTAAGAGAGGTCTCCACCAGGCCTGTAGACAGTCGGAGGGGGGTGCCCACAAGCAGATGGCCAAACACCAGACAGCTCAGTGCAGTTCAGAGGTGCAGCCACACAACCTAGCCTGTACCACCTTGCCCTGGGTACTGTGCTCCAGCTGAGCACCTGGCACCCAGGGGTCCTACCTCATCTGTATTCCCTCCACAGTAAAGACCTGCCTAGAGATATCTGCACCCCACACAGTGCCACCTCTGCCAGAGGAGCCAGCTGTGCTGCACCCCATCGCAGCAGGCACTGCACTGCATATGGTCCCTGCAGGTCCCCTGTGACTGCCCACCTGAGAAGGCCAACAAAAGCACTTTACACAATCTTTTGAAGGCCTTTGCACAAGCAGCCCCTGAGAGCTGTGTGGGGCACTGCAGCCCCTGCTCATAGCACACCATGCTATTAGGAAGCCACAACTTGTTCTTATTACTGAAAAGCTGATTCCAAGTGCGTGTGTGCTAGGTTAGCCCCAGCTGCAGGGCTTACTTTCAGCAGGGTGAAACTGAACAAACTAGAAACATGCACAGCTGCCTCATCCCCCCTCTCCCTGGAATTCACTGGGAAGACAGATGCCCAAGGGATCAGGTTTTGTTACAAGGGACACTGCTTTCTATCTTATGCTGTATGATTTGACCCCTTGGTGGTATCCCAACAGATGACTAAGGCAAGTGCTGTGGCCAACAGGGAAAAAGAAGTTGCACTACTTACCTTTCCATCAAACACCATTTCATACCCTTCTCTGTTCTTTATTTTATTGTACAGGTATTCTGCCAGTTCCAAGCACTTATCAATCTGTGCTTCAAATCCTGTAGTTCCCTTTAGAGAGAGGAAGAAAAATCATCACTTAACTATCTGCTCTGTGAACCCACAGTGTGAAAGGACCATGCAGCACTTCCCAAAGCATCAGCACAAGTCACCTCCTGGAGGTCTCCATGGGACAGATTAAGGATTTGATTCTGTGAGGCAAAGGACAATTTGCTAAGGAGAGTTCCTATGTCTCTAGCTCTTGTCACAGACTCTCCAGTAGCCACCTCTGCAAAACAAGCACTGGGTACCAGCCTGGTCCTCAGCCAAATGCCCCTAACACCTCTGACGAAGGATGCCCTTGGCAGATTTTGGAGAGAGGCTGAGCACAGAAGGTCTCTAGAAGGTGTTGATTTCAAGACTAGAGGCAGTCTGGTGTTATTTTCAGAACAGGGGATTTTAATCTATTTTCCACATAAGCATAAGAAAAAAAAATTTCACTGTGAGAGTGACAGAGCCCTGGAGCAGGTTGTGGAGTCTCCTTCTCCTTCTCCAGAGACATTCCAAACCCACCTGGATGCATTCCTGTGTGACTTACTCTAGGTGATGCTGCTCTAGCAGGAGGGTTGGACTGGATGATGTCTGGAGGTCCCTTCCAACTCCTACCATTCTGTGATTCTGTGCTGGGGGCTTTTCCAACAACAGCTGTTCTTTGGGAGTTAAACACAGCATGGGCAGACAGGCTGTTAGAGTCCAGTCTGAAAATGCACATTTTGCTTAGCTACTGCCCTGCCCTTGTGATTTTCTCCCTTCTTTTCTAATAAGACACTCTATAAACTCAGAGGCTGTGTTTTTAAGAGCTGCAGCAAATCCTGCTTTTTTCTTCTCTATCAGAAGTCATAATCCTCTCTGTGGCATCATAGCTGTCCCTGCAATCACCAGCTGTGATGCCACAAACACAGGACCCAGCTTTATGACCGTGGAAGGGGAATAAACAGCTGGAAGAGATAAACTGTAAGAAACACACATCCCACTTTGTAACATTAACATTACAAGCAGGCTGTGAGGAGAGAAAAAGCAGCACGAGGCAGATTAAAAAGCAAAAGGGTTTTAGAAGAAGGAATGTCTCTGAGGGAAGCATGTCCCTGCTAAATCTGTTCTGGCAGCACAGAACTGACTTAAAAGCCTGTGTCGTTATCCCTCTGGGTGCAGAGATTTCACACCAGGGCAGAGGCAGCACAGCCCCAGGCAGAAAGGCTTGGGGTAAGGGAGAGCCATGGGGCTAAAACTGCCTGCTGCTCAGGAGACCCCAGACCCCAGCCAGCACAGCAGCTTCTCTGACCACAGAAACCTGCATCCTCCTTCGCAGCTGCCTGCACCTCAGCTACGTTTGCTGCCTGTTTCAGAACTGTTTTTTCAGAGTTTTAATGCAGCACATGAGGCTCTTTAAGGCTTTCTGGGAATGAAGACAGTGATGTCATCTTCCCTGAACAAACCTGAGGCATAAAACCTGGGACAAGAGATTGGATAAATATATGGAAGAACATTGTATAGGCATATTCTATGAATAGAGATGAATTATTATCAAGCTGGTGTCTTCATATTTCCCAGAGAACAGCTTTTGATGAGTTTCCCTCCTTCAAAAGATGAGTTTACCCTCTGCATGCCATGAAACTAGGCATTCCAGTCTTAATTTACCATGTTTTATCCCTGAATGTCATTAATTAATTAAGAGGAGGCTGAGGGAAGACCTCATTGATGTCTACAACTACCTGAAGGGACATTGTGGAGAGGCTGCTGCTGGGCTTTTCTCACAGGTAACTGGAGACAGAACAAGGGGAATGGCCTCAAGCTGAGGCTGGGGAGGTTTAGATTGGACATTAGGAAAAGGTTTTTCACAGAGAGAGTGGTCAGGGACTGGAATGAGCTGCCCAGGGAGGTGTTGGAGTCACCCACCCTGGATGTGTTTAAGGGTGGTTTTGTACGTGGGACTGACTCCCTCTACAACAGATACAATGTCCCTAGCAAGAGGCCTAAACAGGTGCCTGGAAAGAATACAAAGCAGGGCAAATGTATAGCAACTTGAAATATTCTCTGAGCTCCCACTCATTTGTGGCTCACAGAAGTCCTGAACTGATTTTTGATATCTTACCTTGAACCCAAGTCCATCTCCACACCCTATGGCAAAGAGATCCACACTGTGGATGTGATGCTTAGGGCTATGGTTTAAGGTGAATGTTGTAGAGCAGGGTTCTAGGTTGGACTTGGTGATCCTGAGGGGCTCTGCCAACCTGCATGTCTCTGTGATTCTGTGTGATGCTGTAAAACATCTTTTTCTTTCCAGAACTCTCCATGACAACGTTCCCAGGTGTATGACTTATATGCTGTTAAGACTCCTAGAGTTACACAAAGCAAATGCTATGTGGAGTTCAAGTTTCAAAATCATCTGTGTTGCTTTGAAGCTGAACAGTTATCTAAGCATATATAAGTATCTAAGTATATGTAAGTATATATAAGTATATATAAGTATATATAAGTATATATATATACATAAATAAAAAGAAGTATGTAAGTTTTTTAAGTGTAAAAACCTGCACCAACCAACCCAGAAAATAACAAGGTTCCTTCTTTCATGGTAGATATGGGAAATTCAGCTCAGGTAGTGTCTCAAATGCTGCTTACAGAACCCTGCCCTGTAGCTGGTGTGCATTACCTTACCTTTGCCCTCCACATCAGCCACAGCTTGAAGACATCGACGTGCCGCCCGCATTGCAGGGCTTTGTCTCCTGTGTCATAGGACAGGTCATAGTGCTTGTCTTGTTGAAAGAGGTAGGAAGCATGCATTTGATTGCAGCTCTGCATCAAGCCCTTGCAGAAACAAAGACACCAAGTGATGTTGGCACACAGGTGACCACTGTTTGGGGGGCTGCTGTGGGGGAGCCATTCCAAACACCCACATGCAGCGGATTGTGTGTCCAAGGGCAAAAGGAAGATCAAACCCCCCAAGAAATCAGGGCAAAACCAGACCTAATGCTCAGTGAACTAAGTTTTTCATCTCTTGTTCAGAGCCCAGGGTACCCTGGTTCCTGATTCAGCAACGTGTAACCAGTTCCAGAGCCGAGGCAGTAGACAGGGTGTTTGTTGGCACCGCTATGCTTTAGTGCATTTCTGGATCTCTCTATTTTATTCTCTGTTGTGCCTTCTCTTCCTCCTTTCCTTGGAAGGCATCTTTTCTGGCTGAGTCAGATCAACCCAACCTGGTGACTAATCAAAATGATCACACCACTTTTCTAATTGCTTTGGGTCTCTCAAATTCTGATTTGGATTGTTTGCTCTCTTTGTATGTTTTCTTTCCCTTCTGCAAAGCGCTCAGCTGCAGCTTGGATGCTGCAGTGGTATAGAAAGCTCTGAACAGGCAGAAGAGCAGATGGCCTTTGAACAGCCAGCTAGAGCTGCTCCTGGGTTTGCAAGGTACCATTCTGAAAGGCAGCTTTGTGGGAAGGCCAGAAGCCAACAAGGTGAAGAAACCTGGCTTGTGAAAGTCTGAAGTTTCCTTTTTAGCTTTGGAAGTGCAACGCAGAAAGTCGTATCCTGGCTCCAGTTAAGTCCTCAACCAAGTTTAAGGCTCACCTTGGGGCCGTTGCCTAAAACTGCTATTTGCAGTCCAAAACTTGGTTATTTGCAGTCCAAGTCAAAACTTGGCTGTTTATCAAGTCTGATCTTTATGTGTAACTCGAAACTGAGATAGTAAAATGAGAGGGGGAAAAAAAAAAAGATCTGACTTTCTCCTAACCTGAGCCATCTGTTCTCTGGAGGTCCCTTCCAACTCCTAGACTTCAGCCAGGCAGGATTTGTCCTGGCTGAATTGACCCAGAGGGCAAATAAAAGCCAGCTCCTCTCTTCCCAAGTGCAAGCACTTTGTATACAATCTGTTGTACAGCTGCTAGCAAAACAGCAACCAGCTTTTTGATAGCTGGGCTCTTAAGTGGTGGTTGTAGTGCAGCTGTCCCAGTAACTGATAGTTTTATGAGAATTGCAGGCAGGAAGGGTAATTCCAATTCCAGTGCTACATGAAATGTCTACTTTTCATTCTAAGTGAACTTGCTGTTCTATTTTTACTTTCATGTGCCCCAAAGTGGATATGTGGACCAGAATATGGGTGGAAATATCTATCATAAAAGCCTAGAAAATGTAATGATATTTAGATTCTGGCCCTAATGCTGTGCTGCCTGTATCCCTTACCACTCACCACAGGAGGACCATTTCATGCTACACAGCAGCTAGTTGGGGTTACAGAGCTGTGCACCCACGACTGAGCTAGGGACATTCTGAATGGAAAGCCACAAAAGGCTGTAATGATATTGCCACTGCCTGGGTCTGTCACTCCTAGGCAGCTGCTCTAGCCCCTTTTGCAGCCACAGCCTGAGCTGCTGCCTCAAGACTATTTCTCAGTTTCTTTTATAGTCCTCACCATATTAACAAGCATCAGCAATGACACAGGCACAAAGAAAAGATCCAGGACAGCAGCAGAAGGGCAGACAGGATCAGAGAAGCAAGGCTGTGTGGACATACCTCTTCTCTTACTAGCAGGGCTGAGCACTGCAGCGGGACGCCCATCATCTTGTGAGGGTTCCAGGTCACTGAATTGGCCCTGGGACAGCAAACCACATGAAACTTAAACATTGTACTGTGATGGTGAAACCACAGAGACATTGGGAAACAATGAGAATGACCATGACCATGTAGCAATGCCCAGCTTCTGCTGAGTAAAAGCTGGAAAGAATCATGACCAGTGTCAGGAAAGCTATGTCTTCATAAGGGACCTAACCTACTCCAGTGGGGTCTTATGTGACAATCCTGGCCACTCACCCCTGGGCTGCTCTATCCACTAAACTTAATCAGCAGTAAACTTCCTGGGGAGTCATCTGTACTTTATGAACAGAGAGCAAACTCCCTAAAACCCCCCACTTGACTGATGAGCTTTCTGAAGTTGCATGGCTGGTTAAAGATGCAAATAGGAAACTGGCAAAGCAGCAGATTCCTTCCCATTGATTCCAGTTCCAGCAGATTCCTTCCCATTGATTCCAGTTCCAGCAGATTCCCTCCCATCGATTCCAGTTTCAGTAAGATTTTACTAAGTAGCTCCCACAGGCATTAAAAAAAACCAAAAAACCTTTAAATACTTCTGGGTACTCCTCAATCTCTGAGCAACTTGGAAAACGTGGCCCAAAGTAAAATTTCTCTTTGCTCTGCTGCTGCAGAGGCTCCTTAGTTTCAAGCTTGGCTATGGTAGTCACACGACTGAAGGGCTGAGCCCACAATTAGCACAGTACTAAACCCAGAACTGATGCACCCTTCCACAAAAGCATTGGAGCCTGCCTCCCCTCAGGGCACATCACTGCACAAACCACTGCCAGCCTCAATATTGTGTGAGCAAACAGAGTGCTGCTGCAATACAGCCTACAGAAGGGTCTAGGGGCTAGGGACTGTGGCAAGGGCTGCCTGGCAGATTGTCCTGTTGTTTACTGTTTTAAATTGGTATTAAAGCTGATTGGCTCTTTTTTAATTACTGTTCTCATATATGGTGATTAGTTGATGGAGGTGTAAGTACATTGGCATCCTGTTTGGCACGAGGATGCGCAGCGCACAGCACTGCAGCGCAGTGATTTGAGTTTGGGTGGTGTGAACTGGTAGACATCAGTCAAGTGGGGCAGGTAAAAACTTGAAGGAGCCAGGAAACACTTGCAGATTACATTTATGTGAAGAGAGATGAGCATGTTGGAATATGGGAGTACTCTCCTTTGTAGGAGTTGGAGACAGTGCTATAGGTTTATGCAAGTCCTTATTTCCTGCCAAGCTGCTTCCACTCCTTCAAAGCAAGCAACTCCAGAATCCACATGGACATCAGGCAGCACTTCAATGCTTTCTTCTTTGCTATTTAATTGGGGCTGTGCAAGTGCCTGATGTAAATTCTGTAGGGAACAATCTCCCACAGGCAACATCTGGCTACTTGGCTTTGCTTTTGGAGTATTTGGCAGCTTTTAATCAGCTCAGAGTTTGTCACCTGATTACGACACCAAAAGTAATGATTCTGAACATGCATTCAGGTCTGTGCACTTCCTCTGATATGAGACTTTTTCTTTTTTATCTGTGCCTATGAATGAGGCAGAAATTCTTTAAGAGGCTTCCAGGTACCAGCACTGGTATGGATTTCCTCAAGCAAAAGGAATATTTACTGACAATGGCGAGATGCTAATTATCTGCCTAAAACATTTACTTTACCCTAAGGTCATTTATTGCCCCTAAGGTCATTTATTGCCCCAGTTACATCCCAGCTGCACACACACACAAAAATAGCCAATTCTATAAAATAACACCCCCCATTTTTCATTTGTTATCAGTTATTCTGGGCTTCAGCCAGCAGCATGCAAAGAAATTGCTGACTGAGACAAAGAGTGAAGCAGAAAAGCTAGATGGAGGCACAGCTGTTTTTAAAAGCATCTCACGTTTGCCCAAATAACTGAGCACCAAGCACCTATGTGATTTTTTGGCTCTGGGTCACAGACAGAAAAATAAACACAGGAAAAATGTTCCTTGAGAGATCTCGAATGGATGACAGGAGGGACTCGAGGCTGGCAGAATTCTGTCCTCATCAAAACCAGACTGTGGTACACTCCCTGGGCAGCCACAGCTCCAGGAAGGAAGCCCAGACCCGTATGGAGGGCTCATTCAGCTGCAAACAGGCTTTTCTCAGGTAGCTGTCACCCCCTGCCCAAGCCTCTGTGAGAGGGACACCAGACTGAAACTTGTGCTGGTGGTGAGACCTACGTGCTCCAGACACCAGGGGCCATGCTGCCTTCAAGGATGCCTTGCAGCAGCTTGAAACCTGCCACGTGGGCACTGGAGGGTATGGCAAGAAGGTCCTGCAACTCCTCCTGCTTTTGTCTGGGGTGGTTTTGCTGGACTGCCTGCGTCCAGAAGGATGTGAGGACAAAGAGCACAGAGTGCTCCATTTAACTCTCCCTTCTTGTACCTTTCTTCTCTAGCAAACTCAGCTACCAGCCCCAGTTCTCTTTTATCCAGACCTGTTAGGATGGGTTTATACTCAAATATCTGCCATGAAGCAGGAATGTCCAAAAAAGTTGGGTCCAGTAAGCCTCAAGGTATCCATGTTTGAGATCTGGAGGAACTGAAACGAGCTGCTGTGCCCATCAAGCAGAGGAACCAGCATTGGAAATGACAAACTCCATTAATTCCCTGCCAAACATATGGAGATGGTGCTTATCAAAGCACTAGATAAAATCCATTGAGGTTATGGATCTAAAGCAGATTATTTGGAAAATTTTCCAAGATAGGTTCAACCTGGAGCTTCTCATTCCAGAGGAATTTGGACAGCGTTTTGGGAGGAAAACTCCTCCCAACACTGTCCTGACTGGGAAGAATTTATTTTTTCTGATGTGCTGGATATTTGAATGTAGGTCCTTTAAATGTAGAATGTCTACACTTGGAGTGCTGGAGGCAGTCTCAGCTTAATTGAATTCATAGAACCTTTGGCTGCCTTCCAAATTTTACATGTGAGATGTATGAGAAAGGAACTGAATCATCAAGGTTTCCTCCTTATCTTCAGGAACAGGATGAGGAAGTTGTTTGTAATTTTAATTGGCATGGAACAGCAATTTGATTTAGAGACAAAAAAAGGTGGAAGGGACTAATAATTTACTCTCAAGCAACATGAGCTTCAGAAAAGACACAAATGTGAGACTGACTCCCTCTACAACAGATATAACGTCCCTAGCAAGGGGCCTAAACAGGTGCCTGGGAAGAATACAAAGCAGGGCAAATGTATAGCAGCTTGAAATACCCTCTGAGCTCCCACTCATTTGTGGCTCACAGAAGTCCTGAACTGTTTTGTGATGTCTTTCCTTGAACCCAAGTCCATCTCCACACCCTATGGCAAAGGGATCCACACTGTGGATGTGGTGCTTGGGGCTATGGTTTAAGGAGAATGTTGTAGAGCAGGGTTCTAGGTTGGACTTGGTGATCCTGAGGGGCTTTGCCAACCTGCATGTCTCTGTGATTCTGTATCTAGAAGTTTCTGAGTAAGCAGCTGTTTTAAGATCAGTCCTTCCAGACTCTGCACTGTCCTGGCATCACTTGTGTTCAGCTACATCCATCTGTAACGTTCATGAGCTCATGACTCCAGCTCTGTATATAGGTACATCCAGGTACAGATCTGCTGCTGAGATGCCATCAAGGCAGCCTAAATAAAGTGAGGTATTCTCTTCAGAAGTGACAGAGCAGGGGCCAGTGACTGCCTGCCAGGACATCTGTCCAACCTGCAGGTGCGTCCAGCTTTCATACTTCTGCACCCAAGACCTCCAAGATTCATTTCTTAGAGCAATGCTGGCAGGAACAGGAACCAAACCCAGAAATGCCTGCTGTTTGCCCTGCAGGACAGAGTGCCACTCTGCTGCAGTGCTGCACAAAGCCACTCAGCAATGCTACTTCAACTGGAAAGGCAGTTTGCATAATTTCTTCACCCTGCCTCTGGGAGATAACATTGGCCTTTGCTTTTTGTTTGTAGACATTGCTACGGCAACCACAAGTGTGTTAGAATTAATTTAACCAATGTGTTTAATTAGCATTAATAAGTCATACCTCTCAACACCATTTAACTTCCATTTGTGTTTTCTTGACATCAGGAGCCCACCGCCCCACGCTCCCTAGAAGGCAAGACACATTACCTTAATGAGAGCCCTGCTTCTCCCTGATCACATCTGTGCATTCACATCAGTTTGGGGGGGCCTCTCTTTTTTCTTGCTCATGTGGCATGTTCCAAAATGACCAGGCAGATGGGGCCTGAGGCATTAGCTGTGCTAATAATTTCCTTCCAGTAGGCTGGAAGCAGTGGTTTATGGCCACTGAGCGCTCACCGTTATCATCTAACCCCTCCCTCACCACCTCCTCTGGCACTGGCACATTGGGCTGCCCCACACTGTCATTAGTGACCTGCAGAGCTGCTCCCTGGGTTCAGATGGCTTTCCTCTTCTGGTGCCTGAGTGATGATAACCACCCAGACTGGAATCTTAACTGCTCTGCTGAGTTTTCATCAGGTTTCAAACCAGCCCAGCTTGCCCAGTTTACTTTTGCTCACAGAGATCTGGGCCAAGCAGGTATTTCACCTGACTGAGACACACTTCAAGGAAGATACAAATTCTTCCTTGGAACTGGACTGATTTTGGCTGGCACGGTGAGCCCACAGCAAGATGCTCAGCCCTGTGGAAATTCAACTGCCACGACTGCTTGGAAAAAGGATTTGCAATGATGACACAAAAGCCACGATCCTTCAGAGGGATCCCCTGGCAAAAGCTGAGATAAAGCCAAGCAGCCAATGTGACAAATTCCTCCAGCATTTGCATTAACCTGTTCCACAGGTTGTGGTTCTTTATTCCAGGCAAACTCAGCCTTTCCCTGATGAAAACATTTTGCAGCTGCTGCAGAAGCTGAGCCAGTGCTTGCTACGGCTCTTACCTATTTCTTGCACTAACGGCATTGAGATGAAGCTGAAGGCCACAAGCACTCCAACTGGGTCAGCTGAAATGGACCAGTTGGTAGAAGTACTGCACAGGCACAGCTCCTAAAATGTCCCCAGGGCCTGAACCTTTCAAAGCAGTCACTGCTTGGATGCTAGACTTAATTGCAGGAATCAAATGCAAGGGGGTTGTACAGGATGAACAAGTCAGTGGTACTTACATCCACATGCATCCAGATCTTGTACTTCTTGCAGATGTCTGCAATAGCTATGAGAGGGTCGAACGCTCCGTACACTGTCGTCCCAGCTGTGGCACTCACCAGGAAAGGAACAAATCCCTGCAAGAGAGCAGAGAGGCATTGGGCAAGGTCAGAGTGCTGCAGCCCCAACCCCTCTGCGCTGCCTCCACAGGGAGCCCACAAGTGTCTCCTAGAGGACACCCCTGCTACATCACACTGGGTTTGTTTCTGCCTCACACTGGGTTTGTTGTTTCTGCATCACACTGGGCTTGTTTCTACATCACACTGAGTTTGCTTTATGTCACACTGGGTTTGTTGTTTCTACATCACACTGGGTTTCTTTCTATGTCACACTGGGTTTGTTGTTTCTACATCACGCTGGGGTTGTTTCTACATCATGCTGGGGTTGTTTCTACATCACCCTGGGTTTGTTTCTACGTCACCCTGGGTTTGTTTCTATGTCACACTGGGTTTGTTTCTACATCACACTGGGTTTGTTGTTTCTATTTCACACTGGGTTTGTTATTTCTACGTCACATGGGGTTTGTTTCTGTGTCACACTGAGTTTGTTGTTTCTACATCACCCTGGGTTTGTTGTTTCTACGTCACCCTGGGTTTGTTGTTTCTAAATCAGACTGGGTTTATTTCCATGCCTGTGATACCACAGCTTCCACCTTAAGGTGGCAGCAAGCTTCCAAACCAGAATACTCCATTTATTACGCTGCACTGAGGCAGGCAAGGGCTCAGAAGAACAGCAGCACAGAATTATTGAGGCTGGAACAGACCTCTAAGATCATCAAGTTCAGCCTATGACCTAATAATATTCAAGAAAAAAAAAATATGCTCTGCAGAACAACATTTAAAAAGAAAAGAACCAAATAAGCTCATGAAGGTTGTAGAGCATCTCTAAACCTATTTTCTCAGAACCTCTTGCCTCGCTAATTGCCAGGTGTGGAATGTGATAAACAAAGTCTCCACCATGACAGTTCCCACTCTTAGCCTCAAACCAGCACACCAGGCTACATTTCTGAGAAATAAACCAAAAGTTAAGGGCCAAGTCTGTGTCGTTTTACCAAGGAAAGCAGAACAACTTAGCTGCATCATTCCTGTTTGTTTCCTCTCTCCTTTTTTTTTTTTTTTCACACTTACTTTTTGTTTGGCTTCAAGAATTCTTCTTTCAAGGTCTGATGGGATCATTTTCCCTCTGGAGCAAAAGAGAGTTAGATCAGAAATTTCATCCTGAAATCAGCCCCTATGTTAAGTAAGGACCCAAGTAAGGACCAAAGTGACTTTTGTTTTGCCTAACTGCAGCACCAAGGAGCACAGACTGCCCTTTAGTCTGAACTTGTTACCCTGATTATTTTGCTAACCAGTTTGCATCAATATGGTGACAGCAACTGAGGGAAGTTATCACTCGGCCACCCCCATCAGAGACTGATGCTGCTTCATGGAGCCTCCTGGTCCTGTTTGATGTCACAACCCTAGGGATATGCTCCAGGATTGCAGGGAGATGCTCAGCCCAGGATCCCAAGCAGCTCACTTTTTGTGTGAGTTCAGATGACCTGCAACATTAAAATGCACTGCAAAGTAACAGCCCTACCCTTAGACAAACCTCTCCCAGATAACTGCAGACTTAACCTGGTTGGAAAAGACCTCTAAGATCACTGAGTCCAACCTATCACCTAACCCTTCTAATTAACTAAACCATGGCACTAAGTGCCTCATCAGCCTCCTCTTAAACACCCCCAGGGATGGTGACTCCACCACCTCCCTGGGCAGCCCATTCCAATGCCAATCACCCTTGCTGTGAAGAACTTCTCCCTAACATGCACCCTGAACCTGCCCTGGTGCAGTTTGAGGCTGTGTCCTCTTGTTCTGTTGCTGGTTGTCTGGGAGAAGAGCCCAACCCCACCTGCTACAACCTCCCTTCAGGTAGCTACAGAGAGCAATGAGGTCTGCCCTGAGCTTTCTCTTTTTAATATGGCAGGGGGTTGCAGGAGATGTGCTACGCAGCAACGAAGGCTTGAGGGTTGCTGGGTGAGGAAGAAGAAACTCAGCAGCAAAATGACACTGAGGACAGAGTGAGTGTTAGTGTAAAAGTCTCTGTCTATCACCCACATCTGCGTACAGTCTTCACTGCTGCCACACCAAACTGGTAAGGTTTGACCCCAAATCTGCAGCTAAGACATTACTGCTCCAAATCTCTCTGTCAGTAAAAGAGCCAATAGCATCCTATGGTTGTCCAGTCCAGAGTGTGAGCAAGAGCATAATTTTCTGCCATGCTCTTCTGACTTAAAACTCACCACACATCCCCACAGTCCCATGATCCAGCCAAGCCAGGCAAACTTGGCATGAGTGGGTCAGGAAGTAATCTTGGTCATGGCAGGAACATCACAACTGGACTCCTTCACCCTCCCACAGGCCCACACCTCCACAGAGGGCTGTCACAGCCCACAGCCTGTGCCAACAGCCTGCTTTGTGCTAGTGGCACCTGGTGAGGTGTGCTGGCAACAGCAGGCTGGGCAGAGTAGGCTTTGTAGTCTGCACTGTAAACCAGGAGGCTAAATTTGCACAAGAAAAGGCAGACCTGGCTTCATTGATCCTTGCCTGTGTTTAGCGAATGGAAACAATCAGAGGTTTATTTTGATGTGTGCGGGTTGCACTGAGGTTGTCCTTAATCCCTCTTCAAGGTGTGCTCAGTCTTTTGTTGCTGGAGGTTAAGAAGTCCCTAAGGCAATTTGCAGGCACTGTAGATGCTCTTCTTTTAAGGTGGGGGCAGAGTGTTTGGGTGGCAGTAAAATCTGCCACTTACACTACAGCCATAAATAATTCAAGACCTTTTAACGCTGATACTCGGGACTCCTAGTAAGGACATTTTCTATTGAAAAGATTCAGTAGGATTGTTCTACTAATTTTTGTCCCATAAAATGTGTTGGGTTTTTTTTTAAACGCCTAAAACTGACAATCTTCATAACATGTTGATTTTGTTTACATACCTTTTTTTCCCCACTCAAAACTGGTTTTCATAGAGAGAAAAAAAAAATCCCTTTTAGGTGGGTGAGTTAAAGACAGTTATCTGCCACTAGTCTTGTAGAGCCTGTGGGAGCTGCAGGCTAGGTGCCTGCTGTGCTACTCCTTTCCTTTCTGCAAAAGGTCCACTTCAGCTGCTTTCAGAGGATCAACACGTGAGAGACTCTCACCATCCTAGACAAGCTTCTTCCTGCTCTCCTAGAAGCAGGGTAGGGAATGACTGGCAGTGTGGTGTTTTGTTTCGCTTCAGGGGGAGAGAAAAAGAAGCATCAGAAACCCCCGAGGAAGGGAACTTTCAAGCTTTCTGATAAGCTCCAAAAAGTGACTTGTAAAGAGGCTACAGAGCCAGGTCAAGTGGGGTAAATCAGTGTAAGGCTGCTGCAGGTGAGAGCTGCACTGAAGTGTGCCAACTGCTGACTGCATCCTGTATGCTCTGAGCTGAGCACCTGATCGTCCTCCTCTACCTACCCACCACAAGAGCTGTGTCTGGCACCTTTACTTACCTCTCATCACATCTAATCAAAATCACACTATCTGTACCAATACCCAAGGCTGCAGCTCCTTTCTTCACAGAAAAGTGACTCTGAAAAAACACAGTAAATAATCATTTATTATTTTCACTACTACTTCTTGCCCCACTTCATACAAAGCACTATCCTCTTGCAAACCCTTCAGCAAGTAGTCCCACACAGGCCATAATTCTATTTCTTTGGCAACTCATCACTGCAATTTGTAGCTCCCTATCAGGTCACTACAGTAAATTAGAGAAACAGCAATAACTCTAATCTGGATTTACTCCTGGAAGATTAAACACATCATTGTGGCTGATGATGGACCCAAATTCTGTCCTTGATGTATACCTGCAGCTTCTATTGCCTGTGCTTGCTATGAGCTTGATTTACTGAAACAAAAAGTTCTCCCTTAGAGAATTAGCTTGTGACACCCAAAGTGCTGTGCTTCTGCTGTGTAACTTCTGCCCAGATAACATACTGAGAGAGATTAAGATAGGGAGCCTCATTGTGATCTCATGCCAGTGAAAGCCAGCAATAACTTCAATTAATGAAGATTGCTACTAGAGTTTAAAATCAGAACTGGGCTATTAGTTAATCTGTGTGTACAGAATGAAATGTGGAAGTTGTATACTGGAGTGCAAGTCAGGCTAGCTTATAGGACTTAACTCCTGAGCCAGTGTTGGTTTCTAATGCTAATTTAAATCCTGCTGATTACAATAATGAAATAGTTTTATATCAAATTATACCACCACGAATCCCATTTTGTATTCACTCACACCCAGCTGTAATGATATTGTCCAAAGTTAATTGTAACTACAGATTACTGAACTGCTAAAAAATGGACCTTTTTATGTCTGCTACAGTACTATTAGCTTAGGATACAAAAAAACCCCCAAAAAATCCAGGAGATAAAAATCTGCTTGGGCTTTATGGGTGTCCATGACACTGCTTGGGCTTTATGGGTGTCCATGACAGTAAAGGAGAAAGGAAGACACAATCTGCAGATGACCACACAGCAGAGACTGATTCACAGACTGCATTGGGTTGGAAGGGACCCTCAAAGGTCACCTTGTCCAACTCCTGCAGTCACCAGGGACACCTCCAACTAGATCAGGCTGCCCAGGGCCACAGCAAGTCTGATTTTGGATGTCTCAACACTGTAGCTTTGTCAAGGGAGTGTTTGGCTTCAACAGTAGTGTGAGCAGCAGAGAGCTGTAGGGAAAGAGAAGGACCTGAGGGTTACACTACAGGCTGTGAAGACTGCAGGCTCTCACTGCATACTCAAGTCAGTGGACTTCTCCCAGCTACAAATGCTCTGTAGACTAAGGCTTGGACTGTGACCAATCCATGACCTCTATACATGCAAGATACTGAAGTCTCTTCCCAGCCTTACAGGTCCCCCTGAGCCCCACAGTGCAGTGATGCAACTTTCTCAGGAGAGATCCTGAGGAGGCTGCCAGCATGAGGAGGCTTCAAAAATTCCCAAGTTTAAGAAAAGTATCTTTGCACTTTGCAAAAACTGAGAGTTAGGATACTGCCAAGCACAGTGACACTTCACTGTTATGCCATGTGAGGCTAGAGTTGAATTTATATCTTTATATCTTTATATATCTTTATATATCTTTATATATTTATATATCTTTATATATTTATATATACTAATAATTGTAACCTGCTTTTTATTCATCTCCTTCACCAGCTGGCAGTGTAATATATAGATACAGGCTGAGATGTAGGAGTGAAGAGCCACAGATGTATCTCACTAGATTTAGAGTCAATGACACTACACTGCTTAATTTTGCTCTTTATTCCAGGCTAGTTAAAATGTATTTACCATTGCAATTTGTTTTCATAATAGAAAATAGACCTATTCAAAGAAAACACAGATTGGAATGGTTTACTATGAGGAAGAAAATTAAGTCCATGTGCTCAAAGGCATCTACTGGAATATGGCCAAGCTGAGCTGCCTCACTCAGAAGTCTCATGGCACTGTTAAAACAGCACTGGGGAAAGCAAAAAATGAATGATAGTGCAGATAGCTGAAGGGTTTTTAGAGCCTGAAGGGAATTCAGTGGTCAGGAAGAGAAACAGGTTTGGGGGGAAACTGGAGAAGTCTGTGTGCAGAAGGGCAAATGCAATCACAACTCCTAAACAAACTCTGAATGTGGAATTGCTCAGTCTGTATAGACAGGCACAGATAAATGACTACTGCTACACTTGTGTGTCTCCAGGTAGCACCAGAGAAATTACTCAACTGCCTGAGAAGGTCTAAAAAAAGCCAGGATGAAAAGTGAAAATGAAAAAAATACACAGCTCTAAGAGCAAAGAGAACTCTGGTGATGATGATGAATATTGAACTTTGGCTTAATACTCCTGTGATGATTCTGAAAATTTGGTTGTCTGTAATATAAAGATATGCATAGAAAAAAATATAAAGGTCAAAGAGAAGGAAATGTTTGCAGAAATAAGCCTGGTTAGACAGAGATGCTGTCAGACTCAGCTGGGCTAAGGGGAAAGAGGACATCAGTTGTGCCCCTTTGGGAATACAGGGGCTACAGCCTGGCCACACCAGGGAGTGAGCTTGAACACCTTCTCTCAGAGCACATCCATGCAGGAGTTAGGCAGGTGGTGGGAGAACTGGAGTCAACACCAGAGGATGGGGGCAGACTGCCTGATGCCAGTCCTGAAGCAAAAACCAGCCCAGGAGAAGCTGGCATGCCCAGAGTTTCAGCACTGCCCTGTGCTTGCCAGGGACAGGTTGGGAGTGTGCTGCCACTGCAACCTTCTCCCTCCCTTCGTGCACTGAGAAGGGGTGCACTGAAGACTACAAACACAAACTCAACAGGAAGGAACCTCAATTCCTCTCTGAAGAGAAGTGTGGTTAAACTTCAGGGGTGAAGGAAAAGGTATAAAGGATTAGGCAGTGTCAGTGACAAAAGTGCAGCACTGGCCAGGAGAAAGAAAAAAAAAAAGGTGATTTTCAGGCAGGGAAATTTTCCCTTAGTCTGTAATTTCAAATGCTGCTAGGAATATGTTTGTTTGCCTGGTGACCATTTTCTCATAGTTAGATTTGTGAAGTAAAACCACTGTACACATTTATTACAGGTGCAACAATGAATAGGCCTTTTGGAAGGGGGGGGGGGAAAGAAAGAAAGAAGAATTAGAGTAATTAAAAATGTTCTGATGTTGAAAAGCATGGCATTATCTCAAGTGAACAGTGCTTCCATGTACAGATGCTTCTATTTTCATAGCCTGCTAAATGACATGCTCATAACCTGGCATGGTTGAAGCTGCCAGGAAGAAGCATCCTAGTGCCACGAGCCCCAGAGGCCACGTCTGGCTTCCCAGATTGCAGCTGCTCCCTGCTCACTTAAATCCAGGGTAGCACAAGCCTTGTGGAGGGAACTCATCAGGAGCAAGCTTCCAGAAGCTGAGCAAGCTCAGCCACCCACCAGCCAAATCCTGTCTGAGGTCTGCAGATTGGGTCACTGGCAGCCTGGTGCCCAGCAGACCTGGAGGCCAGCATCCCCCCATCAGCCACACGCCAGCAGAGGAGGCCAACCTCCTTTCCTCTCTGCTTCTCCTGGGCTTCAAGCACTGGGGGATCCCTCAATGTGGAGGCTGGGCTGCTTCTCTCTTAAATTTAATGACCTAAAAACGTGTGTGGGTGGTCAAGGCTTGCTGTTTGGGCTCCCTCAATAGCGGGGAAGGTAAAACTAACCCCTCCAGAAGACAGCCCACTCCTGGGCTGAGCCCAAAGCGAGGCGAGTCGTCTTCTGCAGGTCTTGCTCTCTTTTCAGCAACTACAAAGCACTGATAGAATAACTTAGGTTAAATGTGCACACTTCAGGAGATGGAAGCTGTGGCAGGAATCCAATATTTAACATTTAATTGTAAGCTACAGCTTTTCCTTCAACCATCTACAAACCCAGCACACTGTGACCTCTCACATGGTTAAATACACTGCAATACATCTGTTTGCTGTTGCCTCCTTTAGCTACTGCTACTCATTTCTTAAAGCTATTTGTTAATGTCAGGAGAGAAACAAATATATATGAATGCTTCTGCACAACATACTGCATTCCCATCTTTTGCACATTTAACTTCATACTGCTCTTCTAATCCAGTCACTGATGGACTTGTGGGGGGTTTTTTGGGGGGTGGGGGTTGGGGTTTGGTTTGGTTTTTTTTTCCCCAGTGCAGTTTTCCATCATTATAAGAAATGCAGCATTGAGTTCAGGAGAATCCTGTGGCAGTCATGAGGTATTGACCAGATGATGAATGTCTGCTTTGGGGTAGGCTGCCCTAGAATTAAGTTGCTCCTCAAATAGAACCAAATGCTCACTGTTTCCCCCCAGGCTTCAAATATCACCACAAAAGTACTTTGCTTGTTATTACATGCTAGGTAATGCAAAGAAAGATTGTGTGAGCCCATGAGTCTGATTTTGACTTTCCTCAGGTGGTAACAGAACTACTCCCTACTTACTCTGTATACTCAGAAGTATAATTATGGGTTTGTATATTATGTGACTCAACAGAAAACACAACCTCCAGGCTCCTCAAGGCTTTCCCTCCCCACACAGGTCAATCAGAATCATAGAATCAACCAGGTTGGAAGAGACCTCCAAGCTCACCCAGTCCAACCTATCACCCAGCCCTAGCCAATCAACCAGACCATGGCACTAAGTGCCCCATCCAGGCTTTGCTTCAACACCTACAGGGACAGCAACTCCACCACCTCCCTGGGCAGCCCATTCCAATGCCAGTCACTCTCTCTGCCAAGAACTTCCTCCTAACATCCAGCCTAGACCTCCCCTGGCACAACCTGAGACTGTGTCCCCTCCTTCTGTTGCTGGTTGCTTGGGAGAAGAGCCCAACCTCACCTGGCTACAACCTCCTTTCAGGTAGCTGCAGAGAGCAATGAGGTCTGCCCTGAGCCTCCTCTTCTGCAGGCTGCACACCCCCAGCTCCCTCAGCCTCTCCTCACAGGGCTGTGCTCCAGGCCCCTCCCCAGCCTTGCTGCCCTTCTCTGGACACCTTCCAGCACCTCAACATCTCTCTTGAATTGAGGGGCCCAGAACTGGACACAGCACTCAAGGTGTGGCCTGAGCAGTGCTGAGCACAGGGGCAGAAGAACCTCCCTGCTCCTGCTGGCCACACTGCTCCTGATCCAGGCCAGGATGCCATTGGCTCTGCTGCCCACCTGGGCACACTGCTGCCTCATCTTCAGCTACTCTCTACCAGCACCCTCGGGTCCCTCTCTGCCTGGCTGCTCTCCAGCCACTCTGTCCCCAGCCTGTAGCACTGCTTGGGGTTGTTGTGGCCAAAGTGTAGAACCCTGCACTTAGCCTTGTTCAATCTCATCCCATTGGCCCCTGCCCACCCATCCAGCCTGCCCAGGTCCCTCTGCAGAGCCCTCCTACCCTCCAGCAGATCCACACCTGCTCCTAACTTGGACTGCTGCTTGCAGGTGGCAGCCCTGCAGACTGTTTCCCAAGAGGACTGGTCAGAGGGCAACACTGTGTGCCATGGAAGTGATGGGACTAGAGATGGGAACCAAACCAAACCCTCTACACAGAATCACAGAATATCAGGGGTTGGAAGGGATCTCAAAAGATCATGGAGCAGGATCACCTGGAGTAGGTCACACAGGAATGTGCCCAGGTGGGTTCTGAATGTCTCCAGAGAGGGGGAAGACTCCACAACCTCTCTGGGCAGTCTGCTCCAGGGCTCTGTCACCCTCGGAGTGAAAAAGGTTTTCCTTATGTTCATGTGGAAAGTCCTCTGCTGCAGCCTGCCTGTAGACTGTGTGAAATGGAAGGCTGTTGAGCTGTCTGCTTTGAAAGAGAAGTCACTTTTAATCTCCCACTGCCTCAGTGCCAAGAACCTCCAACAGGAGGTTTCAGACACAGCCAAAGTCACTCTTCTCCCACAGCTATCAGTGTGGTTTGCCATATTCCCTGTATGTAATGGGGCTTGTCCAGGAGGGAAATCAGCCTGAAAGAAGGTGATGTGTGCTCACCTGCTGTGAGGGTGCTTCTCTACCAGCACAGACAGGGCACCTCTCCCAGGTGCTCCCAGTGCTCTCCCAGAGGATGAGATCCCTCCAGGCATGTCTGGCTGTCTGCAGCACTGACTCCTACCTGAGCAGCCAACAGTCAGTGCTTGCTGGAGCTGCACTCCCACTTCTCCCCAGATCAATGCAGGTGGGCAGATGCCAAAGGCAGAGAGAGCTTCTCTCTGTGGCCCATTGGGTCTCTAACTGGGTAAAGAGGTCCCCTAGTGCCTCAATTCCCTGCTAGTTCTTACTCAGCATTTTCTTTCCCAAAACTGTAACAGGAGTTCACAGAATAGAACTGCAGAGGTTAGAAGAGACCTCCCAGATCATCACATCCCACTGGGCACCTACAGCCTGCAATCACTAACCACTACCCCATGTCCCTCAGCACCACATCCACATGTCTAAAACATACTTCCAGGACTGGTGACTCCACCACCTCCCTGGGCAGCCTGTTCTCATGTCTGAGAACCCCTTCTGTGCAGAAATTTTTCCTAATATCCAACCTGAACCTTCTTTGGCACAACTTGAGGCAACACTTCGAGTTGCATTGCTATCTGCCTGGCAAGCAAGGTGTTCCTCCTTAGGGGGCTGTTAGAGGGGTGGGCAACACAGAAAGCTTGTGTGGGCTGCATAGGCACAGTCCTTCTGGGTTGGAGAACAGAGGAGATGAAGCAATCTCTCTGTCTTCCCAAGTCTGCTCAGCTTTGTGTTCATTCTCATAATGGTGGATCGAGTCCCTGCAGCCCCTAACTAAACAAGTCCATGGAGAAGCTGCAAGTTCTTAAGTTGTTTTTATACTACCAATAAATAGGCCAAAGGCTGTTTTGTAACCTGAACTCAACTAGTTCTCCCAGGCTAAGCCTTGCCCCTCAGGGTAAGATGACTTGGTCCTTTTTGCCTGCTAGGGGTGATCCCTGCTCCGTACTATTCCCAGCTACCACTGGGTGAGAGCATGGTAGCCAACAGGTGAAATTCACAACAGGGAATGGGTTAAAATTCAACAGGACTTGCCTTATAGACAAATAGATTCACTGAAACACTCTGAGAATTACAGAATGTCAGGGGCTGGAAGGGAGCTTGAAAGCTCATCTGGTCCAGCCCCCCTGCCAGAGCAGCATCACCCAGAGCAGATCACTCTGGAATGCATCCAGACAGTTCTTGAATATCTCCAGAGAGGGAGACTCCACAACTTCCCTGAGCAGTTGGTTCCAGTGCTCTGTCACCCTCACAGTGAAAAAATTCTTCCTCAGGTTCACATGGAACCTTCTATGGCTCAACTTCCACCCAAAGTGTGGAGAAGGTAGCTCTTCCCCTTCACCACACTGAGCAAGGGATCTGCTCAGCCCAACGCTCACAGCAGCCTAGAGCTGATGCACTGGGATGCAGGAGGAGGCCTTCAGCTTTGATTTTCCATTGTGTTTGAAACAATAGACTGAAATAGATTTTTACAACTGACATCCATCACTTTTACTCCTCTGAGTCAACAGCTCCTGCATCATGTGCAGCCCAGCACAGCCTGAAGGACACCACTCTGCTCCTATATAGTGCCACGGTCTGGTTGATTTGCTAGGGCTGGGTGATAGGTTGGACTGGATGAGCTTGGAGGGCTCTTCCAACCCAATTGATTCTATGATTCTGTATCAGTGCAGGCACAAGAACCACTGATGATGCACTGCTGAACACAGAGGACTGAATTGAGGACTGCTTCTACCCAACAGCTCAGGGAAGATCTGCTTGCTGGGCACATGCACGGCTGGCACAGACACATCACCTATTACAGGCATCTAATGTAGGCTGTTTGTGTCAGGAGGCTGATCTCTCTGCATGGTCGATGCACAGAAGTAGGTGAACCCCTCCCAAAGGTGATTTAGATTGTCTAAATTAAGGAATATTTAGGTTTCTAATTTGGATGCTCAGAGGTTCCCTCCAGAGGTGCTTCTCTTCACTTGCAATTCATTCCTGAATGAGGAAAGAAATTACTTAGGAGCTCTAAATTGCTCCTCCCTTCCCCTCTTCTCCACTGGCAGCTGAACCTATCATGACATCAGACTGAGGCCAGATTCTGATGACAGTACTATTGGTGGCAGCTGTGGTGTAAGTGCACTCATTTATAGTAATGGAAGCTCTACATTGGTAGGAGTGAAAATGAAGTCTGCTCTGTGACAGTAAAACTATGCCTGAGAATTGCTGACATTGGAATCTTTGCTCCTGGCTGAGAATTTTGAGGCAAAAATCTCCAAGTTCCTAACACATACCAGTAGCCTTCAGCTTTGTCATGCCACACATGCAGGGTTTGGGGAAATGCCAGTATCCTGCTCACAGTCTGCTTGTTCTGTAGCCATTGTCTCACAGAAGCACCCAACTGTGGCAGAGAGAAACCAGAATCCAACTGGGGGGTCTAAATGTAAGTAGACCAGCATCTCTTTTTGGGTACTACCACACCTGTTTGGTGTGATAAATGAGACAAAAGACATTTCACATCTTTAAGTCTGTCTGGGTTCTGCTTGACACTTCCTGTCTAGAAAGAGACTGCACCTCGAGGTCTGCAATTCCTCTAACAGTCTCTCCTACCCTGTGTGGAATCCTGATCCCATATTCTTTGGGCAACTAAGGGTTAAAGGGTCCTATCTTCTTGCACCATGGTTCAACTTCCCTCAAAGACCTGCCACTGCATACTTCAGAACACCTGATGGAGGAAAGGACAAAACTGCCCTTTCAAGATACTTGAATGATTTCAGATGCTGTTCTGTGGCTTCTCCAGTGTATTTCATACAATGGTTTAGGTTGGAAGGGACCTCAAAGATCATCTAGTTCCAACCCCCTGCCATAGACAGGGACACCTCCCACTAGTACAGGTCACTCAAGGCCCCATCCAACTCCCTGCTTGGGTTTGGAATGTTTGATTTGCTATGGGAACTGCTTCTTCTCTGGCATGAGAGCACAATTATTGAAGCCCATTTCATTATTTTGAGACTGATAGCACAATGTGGTTCATTGTTTAACATCCCATCGCTGGGGACACAATGAAACCCTCTAATGATTAATAGCATTTGTTGTTTTAAATAATCAGACCTTATTTGCAAGACTTATTAGGTTTGTAAGTTCCCCATGAATAATGCATCCCTAGCTGCACAACTTTGGAGAGCTGCTGCTCTTTTGTGGAGCATCCTTCCCTTTGACTGCTTTGAGGACAATCTCTCTGCCAGGCAGAGCTCCTGCAGCTGCGCATCACATCTCGTCCTACTGCCACCAAAGGCAGCCTCAGAGGGATTTCCTCCCAGACACTTCTGCTCGGTGCTCAGGACACTCTGCTCTTCACACTCGTGCAGAATGCAGACATGTTTTCTGCTAAGTCCAAAAAGGCAGCCAGCAGGTTGTTTTGTTACCTAACATGGGCAGTATCCTGCTGAGCCTTAGCCATGGAATAGTCCTTTCTGGCTGATCTCACCAACTAGAGAGAATTTTAGAAGAGGCCCATGAAGGCTGAAGAGAGCTTACAGACCCTCTTGGGTATAACCCTTCCTCTTCTCCTTCCTCCTGCACACACATTCTTCACTGTTAAGCTGCAAGGGGTCTGAAATGGCCAGAAAGCCAAAATAATCCTCACAGTACAGACAGGAGTAGAATCATAGAAGAGTGTGCATGGCTGTTCACAGAGCAAAGGACTCTATGCTTCTCCCAGCAGAACCACCCTGATTCCTCCCATGCACCTATCATCTCTGGCACTCTCAATGCCTGTGACAAACCCTCATCTGTTGAAGCTTTTGCTTCCTGGCAGAAACCCCCAGTGATGCCCAGCTCCCCACCTTACACCTGCTGTACACACAGAGAGCATTTCCACCCTGCTGTCCCCAGGCATGCTACCACCCTCTCATCACATTAACAATGGCAGTGGGTTTGGTTAGAAACATTTTGACCCAAAGTGACTTTTCTCTTCCCCCAGAGCAACCCAAAGAAAAGACATTCCTGACAGAAGATGCTGAAGCCCAACGCTGAGCTCTGGCTGGCTGATGTGCTCCTTACCATGGACATTCATGCAGACACAAGGGAGAGCCAAACAATGGCAGTGGTTTATAGAGGCTGCTCTGCCTGAGTTTCAGCCACAAACAGCTCACCCCTCTATATATCCAAAAGCAAGCCCCCTCCCTTTTAGTTTTAAGCCCCTTCCCTTTTCCCTTTTATTTGTTACAAATCTCTGTTATTTTCTTCATCATAAATTCATACAGGCAGGTGTAACAGGTAGGGAAAAAAAAAAAGAAAAAAAAAAAAAAAGAAAAACCAAACACATACATGTTCTGATGTGAAGGCAACCAGCCTGGGAATAG
The DNA here is from genome assembly GCA_013399055.1 of Ramphastos sulfuratus. Taxonomy (NCBI): domain Eukaryota; kingdom Metazoa; phylum Chordata; class Aves; order Piciformes; family Ramphastidae; genus Ramphastos; species Ramphastos sulfuratus. The sequence continues at coordinate 57,834 of WBNM01013066.1, read as the reverse complement.
CTGCCATTCCTTTTTCTTTAACTTCTGGGAACATCTTGAAACGTGCAATCAACATAGCATACATGTTAGATATGGCACCACCTGGAGTCCACAGTAATACACTGTTACTTTTGCTATGCAGTGTAATGGCATTGCAGAACACATGACAAAGTCTTCCCACAGCTTTCCTGACTCAAATGTTAACCTTTCTACCTCATGGCAGAAAACAGAGATTCTTTCTTCCCGATGCTCCTTACAGCTGGGTTGTGTAATTGCAGGGTCTACTATACCCAAATCACAAACCCATGCAAAAAGTATTACTGCAAAATATGCCTGGGGCTTCCTTTCACCCTCATTTTCATTCCCATCTCTCCCCTAGCCCCAAGTCTTGTCCATCAATGCACAATCCCCACTCTGTTCCACCTCCCAAGCAAGCACCAACACAAGACCACTTGCTAAGGGGCTGCCAAGTGCAACCTCCCTGTGCAGGGTGGCCCTTTCATGCCCTGCCTCTGAAGAACCCCCCCAGTGAGTCTCAGCAGACACTGTCTTCTGGATAACTGCAGTGGGAAGAGGGAAGAGAAGGAAAAATGGGCACTCTAACAAATATTTTTCTTTTCAACTGTCCTCTGATGAGAACAAGGGGGAAAGGTTAGGTGTCCCCGACACTAGCTTAAATAAAACCCCACTGGCATACATTGACTTAAAATACCCATTTCAAGCTGGGTATTTTACCCACCCAGATGACAGCTCTGCAGTATTCACGTTGCAATTATAGAGTCATAGAATGGTAAGGTTGGAAGGGACCTCAAGGATCATCTAGTCCCAACCCCCTGCCACAGGCAGGGACACCTCCCACTAGCACAGGTCACTCAAGGCCTCGCCCAACCTTGAACACCTCCAGGGAGGGAGCAGCCACAGCCTCCCTGGGCAACCTAATTGCCAATGCATATGTTAAAACTCAGCACTCTGGGGTCTGTTTGGGAAGTTTGGGGCTTTTGGGTTTTGTTTTTTTTTGCAGACTGAGCCTCTGTGTCTAGAGTGGAGCAATGTTTGGGCATGCATTAATGCTGCATGAGCACTGTGGGAATATAATGCAGAACCTGAGGCACAGCCTGAGCACACAAACAACACACAGAGGCATGTAGAGATAAAACCCAGCAGTTTAGCCTGTATATATACAGCATATATATACTACATATGTGTATATATATGTACAGGTTGTTTAGATGTTGATGTTTATGCACAGATATTTATGTAATGCAAAGGTGTGCACTGATCATGGGTTTTGGCTTTAAAATGAACAGGTCAGAGTGCAGCTGAGGTAGAGTTCAACTAACCCAGCTTTCATCCACCTCAAAATGGAGTGGAGAGCACAAAATATGCACTTTCAGAAGATGGTTGAGCTCACCCTAAGGTGGCTGGCATGACTTGCCTTGTGGATGCTGCCAGCCCTCTCCCTTGAATTTAAGGGAGCTGCTCTAACTAGCCCAGGGCAGCCACTCAACTCTGACAGCCAAAGTGAGAAGATAAAAGCAGATCAAGGTAAGAAAGCAGTGATGTTACAGCTGTGTGTTGGCAAATTACACACTGCTTTGACTTTTGTGAGATTTCTATTTCCCCCACTGGAGATCTACCTTCTGCTCCACAGCCCACAGAGACTGTGCCCTTCATTTCTAATCAGTGTCCCAGCCCTTGCTCTGGGCTCTCCTTGACCCCACTGACCCTCCTGTGAATCCAAGAGAAAATGCCACGTGCATCGCTGGCATGGGAGTCAACATAGATCAGGCTCTTTCTTCCCCTTTCAACTGCCTTGAGAGCTGTGAGCAGATGCTGTGAGCAGATTTCCACACCTCTTTTCACAAGCAACAAACTCAGACGTGGAGAGTTCAAGAGGAACCGCTTGGGTGTCTGTCCCTAGAAGATGCAGATGTCATGTGAGGGCTGCTGGTGATGATTCAGGTGACTGAAGTGTCCAAGTTGAAAAAAAAAAAAATGGCCTATCTTGTCAGAAGTTGTTGGCTCAGTGTCAAAAGAATCAAGACTGAAGGTTAACCTTCCTCAATGCCAGGCTTTCCTATCAGTATTTATTCCTTAGCCATTTACCCTAAAAGCTTATTAATAAGCCCATATTCTGCCTTTAATTTTGCAGCTGTGTTTACCCAAACAGTTAATTGCAGGCAACAAAACACACCTACAGAATCTGGAGAAAGTAATTAGGTCTTTATGCTTTGCTTGTATTGAGGCTGTATATTTCATTCCAGAGAATGCAGCAAGTACCTTTCCTTTGCCATGGTAAAGGTCTTCAGCTGGAGCCTTGACAGTTTAAAATGAGAAGAGAGCACAGAGAGCATTTTGATCAGTGCCTATAGAAGCAGAAGCTGCACACTGGGTATTGCTGCCTTCAAGTGAATGAATGCACTTAGCAGAAAGCAGACGTTGCAGAGAAAGGAGTGGGGGCAGCACTGCATACCACAGGCACCTGCCTGCCACAGACCCCAGCCCCACGCAGCTTTTGGCGAGGTGCAGAGGGTTGACACACCAGCATCATGCTGGCCCCCCAGGCCAAGCATGGCCCTCTCTCTGGGACCCACTGTTCCCAGGAGGGATGGCAGTTCCTTCTGAGGTCTAACATCTTGCCTGACTCACACTACCTCAAGAAGAGCTTCCCAGACTGGGGCAGGTCTGGCATATGCACAAGAGCCTTCTGCCAAACCTGTCATCTGTGCCCAGCCTCTGCCCACCAGGTCTGGCTAAGCAGCTTTGCTATTGCTCTTTTCTCCCCTCTTAGGTCCCTGACCAGACCAGTGAAGCTACTGTGGCTCAAGCCTGCCAGGTGAGGAACCAAAGACCAGCTGTGCTGAGTCTGCCCAGGGACTGGGCTGTGATCAACCACAGGCCAGTTTCGATACGCTTTGGCTTAGGTCCTGCTCTCCTGCCATGTTAAGATGGTGCCGTGTGTGATGGAGGCCATGGCTTGGGTAGGACTTCAAAGCATGACTCTAGAGCTGTCAGTGGCTTTGCTTTCACTGCTTTTTAAACAAAGACTCAACAAGAAGTAATGTAAATTCTTATCTTTTTCTCCAAATCTGTAGGCAGGTTCAGGACAAAACTTCTGCATCACTTCTTATGTGTGCATTCAGAAGGGAAAAGCTGAAGATGAGCCTTGGCTGATCACAGGGCGAACTTTATCCCCACACCTTGCAGAGCTGTACCTCCTAGGCTGTTATCAGAGAGGCCTTTCCTTTGCTCAACAGTCCAAACATTCCTCCTCTCTTCATCAGGTCAAAGAACTTTCTTTTCAGAAGGGCTCCCTCCCCGATGGCTACCAGTCCATTCTCTTTTGACAAGCCAACATACTGTGCCCAATGTAAATTCTTTCAATTGTTTTGCAATTTGGTGAGATAGGCCAAAATTTTTAGCCATGAAGTTCCAGAGTAAGACAGGAGGTGACAAAGAGCACAAATGAAAAGCCTAAGTGGAATGATTACAAAAAAATAATGATAATAACTCTTCACAATGTAGCGTTTGACAGTCAATGATTTCTCTCCAGTTAATCATGCTCAGGTTTTAACTTATGATTTCTCTCCAGTTAATCATACTCATTTTTTTTTCCCTTGCTGACTTGCTCTGAAGGATCCAGGTTTCTGAGCCTTTAAAGACCCAGACTAAGCAGCCACCCAAGTACCCCACACTGAGCTCCTCAGGCCAGCTCACACGTGGAGAGCCAACCACGCACAGTGACGTCAGCAGCATCTCACCGACTCCACTGAAATAACCTAAAGGGGATGCTACATCTTTCCCTCTTGGCTCCAACCTTCCCCTGCTGTGACAGAGAGCACTGCTGTGTTTCTTCCCTCCCTTGTTAACACAGCAGTCTTTCCATTTCGTGTAAGCCATAAAAAAGTGGGGGCAAAGGGACACTGCAAGGCAAATGTCTCTTCCGATTCCGCTTCCCCATGTGCCACTACAGCTGCTCATAATGAAGTACAATTGGCACAAACCAGCCCCCACCATCACACCCCTGAAATCCATCCACATGCAATACTTTATCTCAGAGAGGTGGTCACTAGCAAGTGTCCCCTCCAACATGCACATTTAGTTACGTTCACTCTTTAGCTAGAGGGGAGGTCACACAGCACGGTCTGAAAAACAAAGACGTCATGTACCAGGTGAAAATATCCCATCGCCACAGCCCCCTGGCCAGCCAACCATCTCTCTCATTTTCCTTAGTGTGACATACTCCAAAAGTACAAACACGGGAGCAATCTCATAGGTGAACCTGAAATGCAGTAATGGCCACATTTAATGCTTTGGTCTGCAACACTAACACAGTTTTTTGCAGCATTACAGCCACAACACAATCTGTCGTGCACGTTTAACAGCATCGCTGAGAACCTTCCTTCTGGCTTGACATCAAATGTCTAGGAGAAGTGCTGAGAGCACCCAGACTCCATTCCCACCCGTTTCAGTGACATAGACCTTGCCCACCTCCTCCAGGCTCAAGGCTTTGTCCTGTATACAAGAGCTGCTGGGCATAGCCAGACCTTTGCCTGGCACAGAGCTGCGTGCATGCCTGGAAGCATACAGGTCAGCAGCATGGCAGTGCACAAAGCCAAGCAAGTGCATCAAAATCCTTCCTAGCCTCAAAGTGACCCCACACACACAGCCACTTGAAATTGTGCACCTCTTTCTTACAGAAAGAATGGCTCTGGCTGTTCTGAGTATGGATTGCACATAAGCCCTCCATATAGATGCAGCTGTTTGCTCAGCACACCTTTCATCATACTTAGTTATGCATGCAAAAAGCTAAAACGTTTTCTCCCATACATTTTTTTGAGGGGGTAGCAAAACTGACATCTTGTTAGTATGGTGAAATTTTATAGAAGACAGCCTAGAGGCCCATGCTGAAAGCCTTAAAGGAAGCAGGGTTTTTTTTCCATAAAAATATTCCATTAAAAAGCGCTCTTTCTTTTGTTCAGCTACAGCACCAAATATTTCAGAGTGTAACAGTAAAATGATAATAAATACTACCACGGGGAGAAAAAAAAAATTAAAATCTGCTACTTACATATTAGTATTTGCTGCTGATGTTAGCCAGTCTGCTGCCAATCCAACCATGTCCAATCCAGTTGAAAGTTGATTAAAATATCTGGGGTGCCCTGCATAAGATGGAAAAACGTTATCAAAAGGCTGATGACTCCAAATGAAACTATTGAGTGCTGAACAGTCTATTTGCCTCTGGATCTCTATAGAGGAGGAAATGCTTTCAAGGCACGAAACAAAGCAAACAGCACTAAATGAATTTCTTGGAAAAGGGCAGGATCTCTCTTGGAAAAAAAAAAAAAAAAAGCAGGATTTCTCTTCTTTCTCATTCCAAACTCACTAAAATCAGTAATTACCCTGAACACGGAATAACGAGTTCCAACATTCTCTATTATCCTCTCAATATGCCTGGAAAATTAGCACATGGCTGCCTCACACAAATAGCTGTTTGCTCCCGTTAGCGTGTCACATGTTGTCACTGGATGTGGTTTTGCCTGGCTAGGTTTGAAAGGCAGGCACGAGACACCATCTGAAGAGCTTGCCAGGGCATATAACATCAGTGATGAATGGCTAATGATTGTAATAGGCAGGGAGAGACGAGAAAATGGAACATTTTGCTGACTGCTTTGCACATGACTCAATGGCTGATGATTGTAGGAAGATGGCAGGGAAGGTGGCAGTCCTTGTCACTTCTCTCCTCTCAGAGTGCAATCACAAACAGCCTGGCTGCTCACCACTGTGATCTAAACAAACCCCACACCAGCATCGCTGCCCTGGCACAATGATGCTCAAGAATACTCAATGAGCTGATAGTCCTGGGGGAGATAATTGGATCCCCATTTTTTTTTTCTTCTAAAATCCTGCTAGAGATTTTTCTTAACAACATGCCTGGAGCCATCAAACCCAGGCACCATTAAAACTCCATTTTTAGTAGTTGGTCCCCACAAGCCCCTGTTAAGTGGCATAATTACCGGTACAAATTAGGGATGGTTCACAATTAAACACTATCCAACCCAAAGGAAGGCTGCCTCTGCTTGGAAAACACCTGTCCTGACCCACAGACAACAACACACTGTTATTGCCATCACAGAAAACAAGAGATAGAGCAAGATGATTGAGGAAATGCAGCACCAAGAGCATTCTGGTCTCCGGTGGCCCCTTATCAGGCACGGACACATGGCTGGCAGAGCAGCACAGGGAATTGCTCCTCAGCTCCCACCATGCAGCACACAAAGGCACAGAAATTGTGCTCTGCAGGCAGACCAGAGCAGGGGATAAGGGCTGGGGAGGGGGGCACACATGCAAAATCCAGCTCCCTGCACCCTTAATCTGAGATGAGCTCCATGTCACTGCCATCTTGCCTGACTGCGTCTTGCACCGAGCCCTCCTCACTGGAGACAGAAGCTGTCAGCTTCCCTTGGTCCACGCTGCCCAGGACAGGTAGCCAAAGCCCCTTGGGCACTGAGGGACACTGCTGAGATCCAGCAGGACGAGCAGGATCTGGCTGCTGCCCTCTGTGTTCTTGGGTGGGGTAGGTGGGCCAGGAGCACACATGTACCCCACCACAGCTGTGACCCTGTGCCAGCAGCTCTGCCTGCAGAGGACTGACACTCCCCTGACAACAGGACCTGAGAGAGACTTTGGTATTTTATAATTCGGGTTCAATTTCACACCTAAGCTTCCAAGAGGGTTCCCAAATTCTGCCAGAATGCAACAGAAAATTAGGAGCCGAAAGCTTTTAGTGAATCTGGGCCACAAGAAAGCTCGAAGCGGCCAGACAAAGTCCTGCTTTGGAAATAAATCCCCACTGGAAAGCTGGTGAGCAGCAGAATTTGTATTTACAGCTGCAGTGTCTCGGCAGCTTTCTGTCAGTCCCGTTCCCAGCCCCAGGCGTCAGCCCTGTTGTCACTGCTGGTCTCTTCAAGGGAGCCTCGCAGCACACCTCCGGCTCCGGCAGCGCTGCAGGAGCGGGGCCGGCTGCGCGCAGGGGTCGGGGCAGCCCTACCCGGGAGCCAGCAGCATCCTGCTCCTACAGAGACATCGGTGCCAGCCTCTTGCTCCGACGGAGACATCAGTGTGAACAGAGCAGGAGCTGCTGCTGCTGGCAGAGCTGCTGGGGGAGCCTCCATCTGTAACACAGCCCCTTCCCCGAGGCCCTTTCCTCCTGCAGCACCGCTTCAACACGCAGCAGCAGGGATCACAACACCCCAGCTTGACTCCAAGCTCAGCTACCGGTGTTTGTCCACCCAGGTGACAGTCCAGCATGTGAGCGAGCTCTCTTCCCTCAGCTGGAGGGCCATGGAAAATTCTGGCTTTGCCTCAGGTACAGGCTCCAGTGGGCAGGTGGGCAGAGTTTGGGAGAGATAGGCAAGAACCACCAGCTGGGTGCTGTCTGCCTGAGGTGTCCTTTGTCGTGGTTGTCACTGAACAAAGAGGTGACCGGAACGGAATGACAGGGAGCAGGGGAGATGTGAACGCAGGAGCTTACTGCCTGCTGGTTGGTTTAGCAACACACAGCGCATCTACACACACTCCAAAGAGGGGAGAGGACAGGCAAGACCTGGGGCCAAGGCACAGGGACGGCCAGGGCTGGGCTTTCTCTGACAGAAATGTGCCTTTGTGCCACATACCCTCCTCTCAGACGTGCCCCTCTCTGCATCAGGTCTGAGGCACGGACATTCACGCAACCTCCGCAGGGAGAAGAAGGGCTGGGCAAAGGCAGACGGCGTGGGTAAGGGCATGGTTGGTGGCACTGGGTTTGGCTTTGCCCACAGCCCCACACAGCCTGCTACCAGCATCGGGGGCTGCCAGGCTGGACCAGTGCCAGCTCCTCACACCCTTCCTGGGATTTCCAAGCCATTTAAAATGTTTGCACTTCTATTTTTCCCACTGAGCATTACACAGGAACCAAATTTCACATTCATGTATCCCTGCGTTCGCAGATGCTGCCTTTTATATTCTCTCAGATAAAATTCTCCCCAAGGGTGGATGCTGGTAGTTGGTAAAGGGTTAGAAAGCTGCGTGTGGCTCCTCCAGGACACCCCAGCAAACTGTGGCACATAAGCAACACCTGGGACCATCCCACACTTGCCCCTCGGCCAAAAAATCAGCCATCCAGGTCCTCAAATCCCAACCGGGGGCCAGTGCTGGGCCCTGGGGTTCCAGCTCTGTGGCTAATCAAAGCAACACAATTTATTTTGCAATCAGCCTCCCCAGCACTTGCAGCCAAACGCTACCCAGGCCCCCCCTCAGCCCAGGAGGGGCCATGTCCAAAGGGCTTTAGCAAGCAGGAGCAGAGGCAGACACTCCCCCCTCCCCCCCCCCTCAGAAAACTCACTGCACTGTCTTTCCTCTGAGGGTAATTCAAGCGATCTAGTCCAAAGCAATGCCTAAACGGTGTAAACCCTGCACATTTCCTGAGCCCCCCTGCAGGGCTGGGGGTCTGCCCCAAGATGCTGAGGATCAGCAGCAGGCAAATGAAGCAGCTCTGCACCCCCCTAGCTGAATCGATCCCGGCTATGCCGCTGCAGCTCACACAGCCCCCCCCCCAGCACCATTTCTCTGACCCTGAAAACATTATTTTCATTAAAACAGGTTTTAAGATGCCAAGAAGGGAAAGCCTCACCTATTTACAGGAAAAGGCAGCTTTGTTTTAAAGAGCCCTGTTTGGATGCACAAAATGAAACCGGTCCACTCTATTAAACCAAAGAAAGACTAACGAAAACCACTTAGTAAACCCTGTTCTTTCATTCCCCACCATCACAGATCCTGTGTTTCACAACATTCCCTGAAAACGTTATTTCCTGTGCCCTACCCAGACATATCACATGGATCACTGGCCTGATCGACTTTGCTCCTGTGGGCATCATTTATCTAACTATTTATTCCAATATTTCACAGACGTTTTGACAGCACCCGACTCGTGCATCAAAAACATCCAGATGCCTACTTCCACCTCTCAACGAGGAGGGTTACACAGATCCCCCACAAGCTTTACTCGGTCTGTTTCGTTGCCCCCAGGGTGCCAAAACCTGGTTTGTTTTGTTTTCCCCTCAGCCTCTATTCACGAACCAGACTTTTGTCTCTTCCAGTTATTGCCAACGGTTTGTTTTAAACCAATTTCTCTGTAATTCGGATGCCTGCTAAAGCTCCCCACACTCCCCATTACTTCCCAGCCGCGGCCGTGAATGTCCTTTTATGTCTCCTCGGACCCAGTTTGTTTAAGGTGGCCACGGGGGTAGGGCTGGAGACTTTCCCACGCTGTCTGCCCCACGCACAGTCCATACTGGGGAAAAGTTTAACAGAGGTGATCCCAGACAGGCAGGAATCAACTCATCCTTGCCCTCCCCAGTGAAAAAAAAACCCACAATAACAAAAGGCTATTAAACCGATTCGGACTTTGGTTTTATGGCTTCAGCCTAAAGTTTAAAAAAAAACCCAACCCTGAGCACTTCTGTGCTCAGTTCTGCCAAATTCTCCCGGGTTTTTATGTACTGTAGGTAAGGACGCAGAGGCGGCAAATGGCCGCTCACAGCTCCCATTTACAGGATGTTTGCCGGGATTTGGGCTCCTCAGCAGGCTGCTCCCTGCTCCCCCCACCGCAGGGACGCTCCCCTCGCCCAGCCCCACCCAACCCCGCGGTGTGCGGAGAGCCAAGGATGACCCCCGGGCCACCGCGTGTTAAACGGATGGAAAGGAAGAAAGTCGCCAAGGCGGTGGAAAGGCTGCTCGGCGGCACGTTCGGCAGCTCCGAGGCACGAAAACATTAATTTTAAATGGGAATGGGTGTGCAACGCTGTGCCGACAGCCACCGAAGCCGGGCTGCCGGAGCGTTCCATCATTTAGGAACAACGATTTCTGTCTCCGCTGGAAATTGCTTGGAAGCGACAAAATACTGCTGCTGCTGCTTCAGTCCTGAGCATTTCGAGATAAAACGAAATGATAGCTTTAATCAATGGACGAGACCGTGTCGGGTAGAAAATGAACATGGCCATTACCTGTTTTAATTGCATACTTCAGAGTCGTTCTGCAGTTCAATAAAATTTCTTCCAACGTCTGCGGCTGGTCTGCCAGTTCCCAGTTATATTCCTGGAGCAGCTCATTTGGGTAATGGAAATCAATAACTTTTGTTGATCTATCAAAACTTTTTGCCACATACTGAAGTAAAATGTCCACAACATCTTGTAGGAAAGACATAGTTGTTATTTCTCCGTCGCACGCCGGCAGAAGATCTGGGGGTGGAGAAACGAAAAGTTAACTTTGTTTTATGACCGTAGATACGGATTTTGAACAAAAGGCTTCTCCCATTTATGCTTAGGGAATCTTTTCAGTGCATTCAACACCAGTAGGCTTTGTTGCCATTTAATAAGAAAATTGGTATTTTAGGGAATAATCTGAGAGGTAACAGGTTTTAACATTGTATCTAAAAGAGCTTTTTCGTTCAATGTATATTTCAGACTAATTTTTAAGACAACGAGAGTGGGAAAACAAAGAAAAGGGGGGAATGTATCTCAAGAAACAGAAAGATTGGGAAGCAAACGCTAAAGGAAGCACTCAAACCCCCCTGCCATTTGCCTTGCAATAAAACACCTACATCGTGACTCCCCAGCGCAAGGAACTTGTTGATAATTTAATGCCTTTTTCGAAGGCGACGCTGCACAACCTTTCGGCGCACACCCTCGGCATCTTTTGTCTGAGTGCCATGGCTCAGGCTGAACCGAGCTGCAGCGGAAGCCCCTAATTTGGGGTACCCCCGGGGCGATCAGACGGGGAGCAGCAGAGGCACAGGGTGTCTGCAGCAGCTCTTCCGCGGCGGGTCCAGGAGGGCAAAGCTCGTCACGGGCTGCCGTGCAAACCGGAGCCTTTCTGGCCACTGCGTTTCTTCGGGGAGCTGGGATCTGTTTAGTAGTGGAGCCGCCGCCTCCAAGGTCAGAAAAGGCGAATTAAAATAAATCGGTAAGAGAGCGCTCGCTCTCCGTCCTTCCCTCAAACCCTAACGACATCGCAGGGACTTCAACCAGAAGGTCGCTGCTGTCAGGACTCCTCTAAAAAACAGCAACCTGCAGGCTTCAGCACGCCGGGCTTTCATCGGGGCTTTCATCGGGGCTTTCACTGTCGTGGCTTTTTTCGGCCTTTTTTTTTTTTTTTTTTTTTTTTTTCCNTTTTTTTTTTTTTTTTTCCTGCGTCCGGGGTTTTTGGCAGGTTAGAGAAATGCTGTGTTCTGTGTTGGGGGGCTGAGGGGTCGGCCGGGGCTGAGGGCTCGGCGCTTCGCGGAGCCGCCACCGCGCACCGTCGGGCCCCACGGCTCTTCGCACCATGGGCGGAGGCAATTTCCCGACCGAACCGCTGCGGTTTTGGGGCTAGTTTTAGGGATGCATAGTGGCCCGGGAGCTTCGTTACCTGTTGAGTGCAGAAAGGCGTAATTCACCTCCGTTTTTTGGCAGCCGCAGGGTTTTTTGTCGCAGGTACAGGCCGGCCGCGGCTCCGCTGACCCCGGGGCTGCCCTGGCGCCGGTTTCCACGGTCTTCTCGGCATCTCCGTAGAGTAGGGCTTGACAGTGACACGGACAAACGGCCTTAGCACCGCGACATCAACCCCTGTATGTGTCCCCCACCCTCCCCGCCCTCCCCGCCCCGGGGCAGGGCCCGGCGGCCGCCCGCCAGCGCTCCGCATCCTCGCCTCCGCCACCCTTACCGCAGAGTTTGTTTCCGATCCCTCCTGTGAACTTCTGCGCAACCTGACACCAGGCTCTGGCTGCAAGAAAAAATGGAACGGAGGGTCCATGGGGCCGGGCGTGAGCCGGGGGAGCCTCGTCCCACAACCGGCACTGCGCCCCATCAACCCCCCGCCCAGCCCAGCCGAGCCGGATGAGACTGGAGCTGTCGTCGGTCCCCGCCGCTCCGGTCAAGCTACCACAAAGGAGTCTCCTGTGCCCGTGCAGCGCTGCCGCGGACGCTCCGCGGCTCCGTCGGGTCGGTCCCACCCGGCTGCTCGGCGGCCCCCCCTTACCCGTGCCGGGGCTCTCGGCGGCCGCGGAGCCCTCCTCGGTCCCGAAGGGCCAGAAGCCGGAGCCGGGGCTTGCCATGGTGAAGGCGAACCGGTGGGGCGGGCAAGGAGCGGCGAGCTGCTGCCCAGGCGGCCTGAGCGAATGTGCGGTGTGAGTGTGCGGGTGTGTAAGTGCGTGCGGCTGCGCCAGGCGGCGGCAGGCGAGGGGGCGGGGGCGCCCCGGGCACGCGTGGGTGGGAGCGTCTCCCGTGGGCGCCCCCGAGCTGCCGCCGGCGGCTGCCCCCTTGCCTGGGACAGGGCAGGCGGCGCTGCGGGGGTCGGGGGAGGTGACCCTCCGAGGGGGACAGAGACGCCGGTGGGGGCCGTGAAGGGTCTCTAGCGCCCAGCACCAAAAACGCGAAGGGAGGGTAGAGCCTGGGGCAGACCCGAACCCTAGGGCAGCCTGCCCTGCGACTGCTTCGTGGGGAACGGAAAGCGAAGTGTCTTGTGCCGCTTCCACCCCACCGACGAGAGGCCGAAGCTCCTCGGCATAGCCGAGGCGAGCTCAAGGTGATTTTTTTGGCTTTGGCGTGGGCGGCCGCGGCGGTACAGTCCAGTGCCCCGAGGGGAGGGCTGGGACAGCGGCCGCTGAGGCTACGGGGAAGCGTCCCCAGGCCTGTCCGCTGCAACGCGCCGAGCACCAGCCCCCGGCCCTCATCCCCTGCACCGAGGCAGCCCCGCGGCTACCAGCTGGGGAGTCTCGGGCAGCGCCGAGGCCGGGACAGCGCCTGGCGCAGACGACGCGCAGCGGGCGAAGGGACAGCGACGGACAGGCCTCCCGAGCCCCCGCCGCCCGTGCGCCCGGCCCCGCTGGCAGCGACCGGCGGCGGCCCGTGGCTCTGAGACGACGGGTGGAGCGAAGGCGCTGGGGCGGGAGCGGCTCCGGCTTCCCACTCCCACTGCCGGGCTGGGCAGAGGGGTCACGGCTGCGCTCCCGGGTAGATGGCGGGAGGAGCCCTGCGTGACGCCGAGGCTGCCTAGGGGCGGCCCGGGGTCCTGCCCAGCATGAATCTCGGCTTCCCCACCCACTGCCGGCGTCTCCCCGCAGCTCCCGGCCATAAGGAGCCCGGCAGAGCCGTCCTGCCCGCTCTAACTCCGGGGGTGGCAGCAGGTTTCGGAGGCAAGACTGGAAGAAGAGGTAAACCGCTGCTCCCCATTTCTCCCCGACGTCGCTTCTGAAGGCAGCCAAAGCTCTCCCAGCCAGCCAGTTCCCCGCGGCAGTACGGAACCCTTCCTTGCCATGCTCTGCTCGCACAGGTGGGATTTGAAGACCTGAGCCTGGGAAGCAGGCTCATGGGCACACGTCAGCGCAGGATTTGGCCCTGCAGAGAGCAATGGCCACGCAGTCCTCCAGCGCTTCTCGCAGTTTGGCCCTGGGGGCTCCAAGGCTGTGGTCAGCCCAGGTCTTCTCTCTCTGCAGGCACTCACACGGGTACTAGGACTGGCCCCTGTGAAGTGTCATGGAGATGGGTTGATAGGAAAGTAAAACCAAACTGTCCTGTTGGGAAAGTAAAAGCGGCCCCGATGTGAAATTGCAGGTCTGGTCGGATTTCCAGGTCACACTGGCTCGAAGGACACACTGCCTGTAACAGGCTTTCTGCAGCCAGCAGCTACTGTCAGCTCTTCCCGGCCTCGGCTCTCTCACACCTCAGCCCGCAGCGTTTGGTCAGCTCCGGGTGCAATTCAAACACAACCAACCCCGTCACTGCCTTCTGCACGTTTATTCACCATTTTAATAATACACGAGAAAGCAACTTTAAAAGGGAGTTCTAAATTTAAACAACGTATTGCAAATTTTACAACGCAGCAAGTTGCTAATCAGGTGCACAGCCTCATAACTAGCCACAGATCTGGAAGCAGTGGTTACCTGTCTCTGGGATCAGGAAGCAATGCTTACCTGTCTCTGGGATCAGGAAGCAATGCTTACCTGTCTCTGGGATCAGGAAGCAATGCTTGCCTGTCTCTGGGATCAGGAAGCAATGCTTGCCTGTCTCTGGGATCAGGAAGCAATGCTTGCCTGTCTCTGGGATCAGGAAGCAATGCTTGCCTGTCTCTGGGATCAGGAAGCAATGCTTGCCTGTCTCTGGGATCAGGAAGCAATGCTTGCCTGTCTCTGGGATCAGGAAGCAATGCTTGCCTGTCTCTGGGATCAGGAAGCAATGCTTGCCTGTCTCTGGGATCAGGAAGCAATGCTTGCCTGTCTCTGGGATCAGGAAGCAATGCTTGCCTGTCTCTGGGATCAGGAAGCAATGCTTGCCTGTCCCTGGGATCAGGAAGCAATGGTTATCTGTCTCTGGGATCAGGAGGCAATGCTTACCTGTCCCTGGGATCAGGAAGCAATGCTTGCCTGTCTCTGGGCTCAGGAAGCAATGCTTGCCTGTCTCTGGGCTCAGGAAGCAATGCTTGCCTGTCTCTGGGCTCAGGAAGCAATGCTTGCCTGTCTCTGGGCTCAGGAAGCAATGCTTGCCTGTCCCTGGGATCAGGAAGCAATGCTGGCCTGTCTCTGGGATCAGGAAGCAATGCTCCTGACCTCCGGAGAAAGGGTCAGGTGTGGGGGGAACAGACCAAAAATCCCAAGCCCTGTGGCTCGCTGCTGCCATCAGTTGTAATATTTAGGATAGCTAAGCTTGGAGGCAGGATCAGGCCTTTATACCAGCGTCATGAAATTTGCCTTCTCTTGCTTTGCAGCTGGGAACATGCAATTGTTAATCCTGAAAGGAAGCAGCAATTAGCTGTGTGCTTTCTGCAAAATGAGGTCTTCTGAATAAGAGACTGGGGGAAAATTTCAACGGGGTGGCCGCTGCTTTTATTTCCACTTAATTTCTAGTGGAACTGATTAAGAAGGATCATTATATTCAGGCAGCAATCAACCAGACAGTGTATTTCTATTCCTTTCTTGGCACCCCAGAGATTAAGATTCCTAAAATTCTAAAGCAAATGAGAACAAAGCAAACACGACTGAAAAGTTCATCACTTAGTCACAAAGCTGAGAGGCAGAGGGCTGGATATTACTTCCCATAAACGAACATCTCCAACATAAGGATTATACACACAATATTGACCTTTAAAACTGGCTACTAGCTTTACAGTGAAGCCAATAATGAGATAAACTGCCATAGTCTGCCACCCAGTTAATCATTTCTGTTTGTTTTGGTTAGAGGGACACTTGCCTCAAGCAGGTCATCCCAAAATTTAGGCATTGTAAACCTAAAATGAGCAAAAGTTTGCCTAGAGTATTCTTGTAATTTTATTTTATTTTTTTTCCCTGTAAAACAATTTATTAGAAACAATAACTATGGTTTTTCTGAAGGTGCATATGGGAATGGAAAAACTTAACTAGGGAACTATAAACTAAATGATCTGTTTTAATTGGATGAGACTAATGAAGTGCAACAACAACAACAACAAAAATGCACTGAGGAAAGCAAACCAGATTTAAGCTGCTTAATGTTTAATAACTTGAAGGTGTAGCAGTGGTGTCTGAAAGAAAGCTGGGGGGTTATATATTGAATTTTTTTTAAGTGATACTTGACAGTGTCCCTTTGCAATGGTGCTGGGCTGTAAACCACAGTAACTCATATTCACATGAACACACAAGTTGTAAACTTGAAACATTGGAGGTTTTTAAAGAAGAAAAAAAAAAAGAAAAAGAGGAAAAAGAAAAGGAAGCACGTGGTATAAAATGATGATTTAAAAAAAAAAAAAAAGAATAAGATTATGCTAATAAAAGCCAAATGGCAGCAGGAACAGCAACAGCAGCAGCAGCAGCTAGAACTGCTGGATAAGGCGCCGGCGCTGTGAGGTCTTCCGCAGCAGTCGTCTGTAGTCATAGGGATTATCTTCGGTTTTACCCTCTTCCAGGGGCCTTTCTGCAATCCTCGACCTAGGGATTATGGCAGGAGTGTTTTAGGAATTAAAGTCAAAACATTTACCTTGGCAAACACTCCTAATCGACTGCTTAACCTTCAGCCTCGGGGAAAAATAAAAAGGGAAAGGAAAAAAAAAAAACCCACCACCACCACTGATTTGCTATGGCCTCTTCCTGTGCTGCATAAAGCAGGCACCCTGGAACAAACACATTATATACTAAAAGCAGCTGAACACAGAAAAACAACTCCATGTGCTGCAACGGAGGGGACACGATAATAGGAGCTGCAGACGCTGAGGCCGTGGGGGTGCTTTGCAGCAGCAGTTGCCTGATGCTTGCTGAACCACATTTTCAGTTGGCGTAAATTCGTTTGCTCTGCTTTTGACCTGCTTCGCTCTGAGTGTCCAGCTCATCTATTCTATGCATTTGTTTGTTTGTTTGTTTTCAGATGGCAAGATGCATTTTGGGAGCCACTTCTGACAGGCTGGAATGGTGACCTGGCAGCAGGTGTTAAGTTACCATGGAGCGAGATTAAAAATGAATTGCAGTGATTTAGAAAGTCTATTAGCCTGGAATAATGGTAACAGTGTCTGGTGTTCTGCATTGAGGCTGTACCCCACTGCTGGTCCTACACCAGCAGCTAAGGGAAACTGCCACATAAAAAATACTCAGTGTATCACTTCTGCAGGCTGTAGTCTTCAGATCCAGGTGAGCCCATCTGAGCAACAGAGAAGTGCAGAAGTGTTTATTAATTGCATTTGTCTGCCCTCAGAGGTAGCAGAGCGCACTTAAAAGTGACACAGATTTGTTTCACTGTGGCTAACTAGGATGCAGTCAGAGCTGCACACAATAAAAGGAAAGAAATTAATTTCAGGTCAGTGGCAAAATCCTCCTTCAGACTGGATGTGGCCCTGGGCAGCCTGATCTAGTTGGAGGTGTCCCTAGTGACTCCAAGATGACCTTTGAAGGTCCCTTCCAACCCAGTGCAACCTGTGAATTTGTAAACCAGACCTCGGGGTGACAGATTTGGTGTAATTAACCACCCGAAAAATGCACCATTTTCTAAGGGATTTAAATGATGTGGTAATTCCCTTACACTATTATTTTTAATGCCATGCCTTCACAACACTGCCCTGAAACTAATTTAGATCCTACCTGAAAAAAAAATCCAAACCCCAAATATGTTAAGGGGCATGAAATGTTCTACAAACCATTGTCTGTGTTGCTACACAAATTCAGTGATCATCCCAGGCTTAGTGCTTCCCTCAAGCCTTGGACCTTTCCAACGTTTTCTTGCATAAATGAAGACAGAAGAAGACGCAAATATATCAAGAGAAATAAATCTCTGTTTGCATGTGCAGCGTGTGGAGGTGCATCGGCAGGAATGAGGATAGCAATTTCCTCAGCCCAGCAGAGGTCACCCTCTATGAAGTCTATGTGGGAAGAGAGGAGATCAAGCAAAGCCTCTCTTTAGGGTTTTTTCTCCTGGCTGTTCACCTTGGTGGGGTCCACCACGTGTGCTGCTCTAGGATGGCAGGGACAGGAGGTAGTCAAGCTGAGGTCTTATCTGCAGAAAGCCTGGCACAAGCCCAACCCTATTTGAAACCTACCTGATCAGAAACACTATTTTTAGGTTCTGCTTTAGTTTAGTTTGATTTTAGAACAGAGATTTACAGCGGGATGCCTGCCCATCTCATCTGGCACTTGGGAAGCCCAAAACTGGCAGGTAGGATGAACACCAATCATTTGTCCCTGCTGTATAAAGATGGGAGATTTTCAGCTCTACTTTGAACAGATTCATTTGGCAAGATTCCATAAATTAAAAAAAAAAAAAAAAAAAGAGGTNAAAAAAAAAAAAAAAAAAGGTATTTCTGTCTAATTTGAAAGTGTATCTTTCTTTCCATTAATCTTTTGAATACCTCAAGCAAGGGTATACAAGATTTATTTTATTTCCCCCTTGTATTATTTTGTATGATTTACCTCTCAGTAGCTCTTAAAGCTGAAGTCCTGCGCTCAAGTGGGTGTCTCTTCTTCCTTGTGGTGGAACTGCTGTCCCTTGAGGTGGACTCAGCAGATGAAATTTCTTGGTAGTAGATATCTAAATCTAGCACTTTGCTCAGACTGCCAAGAAATAAGTGTACAGCAAGTTAGCAGTTTCACATTTCAGTATTATACTCAACATTCGAACATAAGGCAGCCAAACACCATTGTTGTGTTCATATGTCAAAGGTCTAAGGGAAAATACACAGAGGCACAAGAAACCAGTCCCTGGAATGTGACTGCTGTGCAGTGCAGACACTGAGAATGTCAAAATGTTGATAAAGCAGATATGTCTGAAAAAGTTTGGGTTTGCCACTGGAGTCAAAGCAGAGGCATTGTGAAAGTATCACCAACCTGACCACTTCCAGCCATCTCTTCAAGGAAGAGATGAATCATTTCCCTAAACAGGACTATTTTCTTTTCCTATTAGTGTAAGAAGAGTCTAAAGCAACTAGCTCAGATCTCAGTGTCACTTATGCAGATGTCTGTTGTGTTGTCAGATGAATGCAATCCAGGGTATCACATCTGCAGAAAAATACAATCCCAACATCCAGTTTAGAATGGTTAGGGGAAAAAAGAATATCCTAAAAGCAACCTGAAAAGGGAAGTTCAGGATTGAGGCCTGATAGAAATAACTCATTGATTTAATTTGCTGTGTTCTACTAATGCAGAGTCAGCACATGAAAGAATTGCAGTCATGGAACTGGTCAACTAGATTTAAGATATAACTGAGGCCATATGAGAGAAAACTCTGGATTTGGATTTTTATTTTTTGCTGAACAGGAGAAAACAGGAGGTGTGAAATCATTTCAGGATCCAAACGGCAGCAGAAAGAGAGCTGTACCAGACCAGACATGGGGGACATGAATCCTTTAAGCAGTGGCACAATCAAGTGCAATTGAAACTGTGGCTGAATGAAGCTGGGTGCTGTGAGCACATATCATGTCATGTCACTTCCTTTAGGGATGGAGTTTGCACTCTGCAGCCTCAGCCACGGGCAGTGCTGAGCCCACTTGCACCTATCAGCAGGCTACATAAGACACATGCTATGGTACCAAAGTCACTGGGCAGCAGCAAAGAAGCTTCAGCACAGAGAGGCAAAGTACAGCAGCTGCAAAGCAGGGCTAGGGTACATGTGAGGATCTAAGATACAAGAGGGCACAATGTGGCCACTGCTTGCTTTATTTCTGCAGGGATTCACCAAAAGAGGTTAGTTACACTGTGAAGAGAATTGAAATTTCAAGGGTTGCTCTTCTTTACCTGGTATCAATAATTATTTCATTAATCCTCCATGATCTATTTCCAAACAGGTATATATTTTTAGAAGAGAATTTTAAGTCTTTATATTTCTCCTTTTATTTTATTTTTTTTTTCCATCAAAAAAGAACTGTTTGATCATTTGCTTTGACTGGAATTTTAAGCACCTTCAATTATTTTCTGTGTCAGAACTATCTTTGATGTGGACCTTATCTTAACTTATTATTATGCTTGTGTTGCCATGGTGAAGTGCCATGCTGTAGAATTCAGTAGATTGAATTCTATAATGGATTTTTGTCACTGAAAATTGCATATTTTAACTTTGTATACAATGTCCTTCCTGTGAATCACCAAATTACTGTGCTTTTTTTTTTTNTGGTTTACAAATTTTTTGTTTTTTTTTTTTTTTTTTTTTTTTTTTTTTAATGCTTTATTCTCCTGGTTGAAGTACAGCTAAGAACTATTTCTGGAGTACTAAAACAACAATAGTGAGAGAATGGAAAAAAAAAATTACCTTTCTTTTCTTGGTTTTCGCTTCTCATCTTGTATTGATTTCTAAGAAAGTACAAAGTAATTAAAAAATTACAAAAGCAAAGCTTATGCAAAGATACAATTCCAAGGGCTGGAACACCTCTGCTGTGAGGATAGGCTGAGGGAGCTGGGGTTGTTCACCTGGTGAAGAGTAGACTCTGAGGGGACTTTAGAGCTGCCTCCCAGTACCTGAAGGGGACCTACAGGAAAACTGTAGAGGGACTTTTCCTAAGGGTGTTTAGTGACAGGACAAGGGGAATGGTTTGAAGATGAGGGAGAGCAGAGTTAGACTGGAGCTTAGGAAGAAGTTCTTCAGTATGAGGATGATGAGAGTCTGGAATAGGCTGCCCAAGGAGGTTGTGGATGCCTCCTCCCTGCGGGGGGGGTTCAAAGCCAGGTTAGATGAGACCTTGCGCAGCTGAGTCTCGTTGAGAGGCATCTCTGCCCATGGTGGGGAGGTTGGAGTAGATGATCTCTAAGGTCCCTTCCAACCTAAGCCTTTTGTTCTTCTAGGGTGGAATAGTGTTGGATATTTTTCATTAAAAGAAAACACAGAGAATCTGAAAAAAAAATATTTTCAGAAGCTTTAGCTTTGAGACTGAGAATGGGATTAGCATCGTTACTCCCAAATTCCAGTTGCTCAACTGTGCAATAAATGCTGAAGCATTTGCATACAGAACAAACAAACAAAAAGATATCTAAACTTTCAGGTATCTATAGTTGTTTTAATGAAGTTGACAGCCCTCTCTTGCTGAGGCAAATGTGCTGTGATGCCATGAGAATTTCCCTGAGTGCAGGCGCTGCAGCAGGAGCAGCCATAAACCCAACCTCATTACTGATGACCCTGCCTTGTCACAGCTTCTAGTAGAATGCAATGGACACAGGCCCCCTCCCAAAAGCAGCATAATAGGTGGCAAAAGCCCCTTTAGGATACAAGACACCTATAAATGCAGAGGAGAATGAATAATTTTGTGTCTCACACAGATTTCTGCCCCTACAGCCAAAACAATGCTGTGTTGCAGCACCTAGCGCATCACGCTTCAGGAGCAGTAGTTTTAACTGCAGATGCTCTTAATTTTGCTCTTCATTGTGCTTCATTTCTTGCAAATGAGGGAAAACTTAGAATTACTGACTGTAAAGTCACTGAAAACCAAAAATCCTGATGGACTTCAAGATGCAGGCAAACAGAGAAGAGATATGGTTTGAAAGGATGGCAGATTCCAAGCCACATACCCCAAACCAAACTTCTAGTGCCTTGTGTGAATGCCTACCTATTGCCAGGCCTCAGGAACACCTATGTACCCCTTTAGCTCACTTGATAGCATAGAATCACAGAGAGTTAGGGGTTGGAAGGGACCTCAGAAGATGATCCAGTCCAACCTCTCTGCCAGAGCAGGATCACCTATACTAGATCACACAGGAACACACCCAGGTAGGTCTTGAATATCTCCAGTGAGGGAGACTCCACAACCTCCCGGGGCAGCCTGTTCCAGTGTTCTGTCACCTTCACAGTGAAAAAAGTTTTCCTCATGTTTCCATGAAACTTCCTATGCCTCAGCTTCCACTCCTTGCCCCTTGTCCTGTCATTGGGCATCACCCAGCAGAGCCTGGCTCCAGCCTCCTGGCACTCACCCTTTATATATTTAAAAACATGAATGAGGCCACCCCTCAGTTTCCTCCTCTCCAACCTAAAGATCTGCAGCTCCCTCAGGCTCTCCTTGTAAGAGAGGAGCAGACAAGTGAGAATGGAAGGTGCCCAGTTCATATCTGTAACAATGGAATGGATCACAGAATGGTTTAGGTTGGAGGGGACCTCAAAGATCATCTAGTTCCAGTGACACGAGAGAAGTGCAGAAGACTGAAGAAACTTTTCACAGAGTGCACTTTCTTGTGCCTTCACTCTCAGGTCATCTGAGCTTGTACCAGCTCTAATTAACTGCAGGCCACACAGATTCTTAGAAAGCAAATCCCCTCTAGCTGGGCAAACTGGCTACCCTCAGGTATCCTGACGAGGCTCTGGGCAGCCTGGTCTAGTGGAGGGATGTCTCTGCTGACTAGAAGTCCTTTGGAGGTCCCTTCCAGCCCAGAGCATTCTGTGATTGCTCTCAAGTTAGAGCTCAATGACTTACTCAAGGTCTAATATAAGTTAAGGACTTGTAGTTCTCCATTCTAAACTTTCACTGTATGGATAGATTCACAGATTCATAGAATGGTTTGGGCTGGAAGGGACTTTAAAGATCATCTAGTCCTGTACTTATGCCAAACCTTTCCCTTACCAGTGAGCTTAGTATCAGGAAGACAGGCTTCCCTTTTTCACATCTCCTTGAAAAATACAACTAATTGAAAGTAATATTGATTAATACCTTGAAAAACTGCTGCTGAAAATCCATGTCACAACTCCCCAGCCCTCCTGCAGGCTTTGTTTGCACTGATGTGATGTGATGGCTGTTTGCTGATACAGAGCTGGCCATGTAACAAATTAGCTTTCAGAAAACACTGTGCTCCTGACTGCATGGTCTCAGCTTTCTAAATATGCATTTACTTCAGAATTACCTTTCCTGATGCAGAATTCAGTGTCATGCCTTTCATTTCACTCCTTTATCTCACCAACCTTGCTTTCACAAAACAAATCTTCTACGCCAGTTTCTCTTTACGGATATACTTTCTTTTCAGAATAGCATTGCTCTAAAGCTGTGTTATTTCACCCCCCTCCCACCAAATGACACATAGCCATATTTGTCTTTTTTGCTATGCCAGACACAAGCCTCCCTGAAGGCCCTGGTGACACCTTCTGTTGAAAGGAGAAGCAATTGCTACGGTTAGTTTATTAGCTGGGCTCTCACTGGCTGTTAAAATAGGTCACTAAGATACAGGCACCTCCAGCAAATCTCTTTAATTGCTTTTTTTGGTTGGAAAGTGCTTTCTGAGCTGCTTTTCCATTTTCTACCTTTCTGCTTACTTTCTTACTCCCCCC
>WBNM01013066.1:0-35065 GCA_013399055.1 Ramphastos sulfuratus | reverse complement strand
TTCCCCCCCCTATATTTAAGGTCACTAAAGTCATGAGTGGAAAGCAGCCCTTGGTAGCTGAACTTGGACCAGAGGCTATATATAGAGCTACTCAAATCCATTAAGTCTCCTGAGCTGTTGGTGTTTGCCAATTCCTTCATAATCACAATCTGACACATTTGTAAAGGAAGTTACAGTGTGCATACTAATACAGCCTATTTTAATATTTGCTCTCTCTGCAAGATCAGGCACTAATTCAGATGCTCAAAATAGCTTTCCAAACAAACCTGTTCCTCCCCCATGACTTACAAAGAAACTACGGACAGCAGGCACTCAGCTTGGGTAACCAAAGTGCAAATGCTGCTGCTGCTGCACATAATGAATGGTGGATGTTTAGGTACAAAAGTCAGAGTTGGCCTGACACAGGTTCCCCCAGGCAGGGTAACTCTGAGCCTCAATTTCAAGCCTAGTTTGAAATGTGAAGTTTGTGGTTTGCTTCCTTTCAGCATGGCACAGCCTTTATGCTGCACTAGAAATTAACATCAGGGCTTGTAGGGATAGGACGAAGGAGGTGGTTTGAAACTGGAGCAGGATGGAGTTAGGTTGGACATAAGGAAGAAGTTCTTCACAATGAGGATGGTGAATTACAGGAACAGGCTGGCCAGGGATGTGGTTCAGGTCCCATCCCTGGAGACACTCAAGATCAGAGTTGATGGGGCCCTGGGCAGCCTGATCCTGTTGGAGGCGTCCCTGGTGACTGCAGGGGGCTTGGACAAGATGAGCTTTGAGGGTTCCTCCCAACCCACTGCAATCTGTGAACTGGGCAATGAGAAATACAGTCTAGGTGGGAATTATCTGGCATTTTCAGCTCATAAAAGCTTGCTCAACTCACATGTATTAGAGTGTAGTAGGTGGAGTCTTCTGGGTTATTTAACGTCTTGGGTTTCCGTGGCCTCCTTGGAGGTCTCAGCATTGGGCGAGAGTCTTCCACTTTGGCAGCAACTGTGAAAAAGCATGTGCTGGTTTGAGGCTAATTGGAATGTTTTAATGAGAAAAATAGGTTATAGGCTGTGAAAAGAAAACAGTGATGATGTCTGCTTCACTCACAGGCTTGCTGAGATGTATAAAAACAAAGACACAAACATAGATAAGACAGAGTGTCTCTGTCAGAGTCGGTGTGTGTTCTCCCTGGGCTTTTGCTCTGTAACCCAACTTCTAACCCCCCTGGCCAGTCCTCCAAACTCACCTTGCACGTAAGGCAGACCCTGGGATAAGGTAGAGGGGTGGAAAGAAGGTGGAAGGGTGGTTGGGAGCCCCTCCTGGGGACTCTGATTTCTGGGAGGGGAATTGTGTTTCTGTATTACCTTTAACTTGTCTATGTCTGTAAATGTTTGTGTACATTGTGTATATCTCTGCTTGTACATTGTGCTAAGCTGTAAATAGAGCTTCAGTCCTTAACTTCCAGCTGGCTGAGTCTAGTCTGGGTGATTTTCATAGAGTGGAGGGGTGGGTAACTCCCAAACCATCACAAAGCAGAAGACAGCACTGCTGATTTCTTCAGAGCATGAGTGGCCTTTGCAAAAATGGGAGAGAATTTCACCAAAGAGAGCGAAAAATCTCACAGAGTCACTTCTACTGCTTGCTGTAACTCAAGAAACCAACCATCTGGGGCATTTCCATCACCAGAGCAGAAAGCAGGATCTGTTTGTCCCTTGGAGCCCTGACTACCCACACAGACATGTGCCATGTAACCACTGCCAGGCTGAGCTGCCCAGCAGTCTGCCTGCCACGGGCTTCTCCTCCCGAGAATGGCTGATGCTCCACATTTGAAAGAGGGTTCTGAAGGACACTGGGAGGTACCCTCTCATAACAGGGTCCTGGGTGGCAGGGATGATATTTTTTTCAGACTGAAGTCAACAATGAAGGTGTGAAATGAGGGAACTGGCATCAGACCTCTGATTCAGAGGTCAGTCCTCTGCATTCTCACGGTGTAGATTTTCCTCAGAGTCTCTTACTGAGGCTGTTCTGTTTCAAGCCAAGTCATGTACCACTGGGCAACACAGCATGACCCTACCCATTGCACCCAGTGTAATTTAGCTTGGTGTATTCAACTTCTGGTCAACAGAAAACAGACAAAAAATTATTCATCCTAAAGGAAACAAAATCAAGATTCTAACAGAAATTGGAACTGCTCTCCACTGGCAGTCTCCAAACTTGGCACTAGGACACTGACTTGTGGGTTACATTAGCTCAGGGCACGGGGAGCTAGAAAAGTGTCAACAAACAAACAATATTTGTTTGTTAAAAACCTCTGTGAAGTTCTGGCAGTGCTCAGATATGGAGCTGCTAAGGGCTCACAGGCTGACTGCCACAGAGCCAACCCAAAACGCAGGGCTCCTAATGCCTAATGGTACTTGGAGACCACAGAACTGACTCTGAGGGGCTGAGCAACCACAAAGGTAGAGCATGGGGAGCATCACCTTACATCTGGCTTCAGCTAGAGGGAAAGTTAATAGAGGTCTAGGGCAATTCTTTCCTGAAGAAGAGGTTGCATGGTAGTAGAGCTCCAGTGACAGAGATGGGTCATGGGGACAGGCACAGGGTGGTGAATGAAGTCTCAGAACAAAGTCTAGATGTGGTGAATCATGGGCCCAGGTGTACTACATAATAATCCAGTGAGGTTATATATTTTCCCTGTCCAGGTTATATATTTCCTCTGTCCCAGGTTATATAATTTCCCTGTCCCATTAAGTATTCAGGGGACAGACCATTAGAAAAAAAACCCCAAAGGTCTCCTTACTGATAAATGATTACAGTGTGAGGGTGGAATGATGGTTTGGCACCCAATGTGCTACTGAAGGCTCATCTAATCCTCTTTTGCATGGAACATCTCAGCTCCATAACTCAGATGTGCTAACTACATGTGACTGAGTCTTGGAAGAAAGGATGTAGTTTGTTGCCTAATGACACCAGAAACCCTTTTGCACACTAAAAAACCCCAATCCTCTCCCATGTACCTTTAATTAAGGAGGTAGCACAATCATTTAAAATGAGAAATGATCACTAATACATCAGTGCTGACTGCTATAAAATTAGCTGTGGAAGTTTTCTGTTATATCTGATAAACGAAGGCTCGTAAAGGTCATGGCTATAAAGAGGAGTCAGAACCAATAATGTTAATTTAAATGGTAGTTGGATAATGATTACATTTATTGGTTTAGTTTCTTATCTGAAATGCAGACTGCTTCCCAGGTAATGGATGAGCAAGCATCTTGTAACATTTTCCACTTAAGGTAACAATGGTGTTTTTCTAAGCCAGGGTACAGATAAGTCATGTCAAACAGTAGAGTTCAGATGCAATAAATTCATTTCAGTAACCTGGATTAAATGTGAATGACATTCTTTGATCTGAATAGGTGTAGCAGGCCTGACTGCTCTTATGGGGGCTGTTGTTACCCTGCTGCATTTCAAATGGGCCACCTGGAGTTACCAGAGTTTCAATTTGTGAGACAGTAGAGGCAACCACAGCAGGTGCCTAAATTGGAAACAATAGCTTGACAAAAAAAATCCCTTAAAACTCAATGTAGTTGAACAGAAACACTGAGCTCCTTTCCTGTGGGACATTCTCAAAACTTGTGTCAAAGATCATGGCTGCATGACAACTTGGGAAAAGAAAGTGAAGCCAGACTGAGGGCCTTAGGAAAATCCCAAGGAAAAAAGGCTCACATCATAACTAAAGATTTCTCATTGTCCCCTAAGAATCCAACATCATCTATGCTGTGACACTGTTTAATCCATCACTGCCAAGCACATAAAGCATTCTAGATTACAGCCATTCCAGCTGAGATTGTTTGTACACTTCTTGCCCATGTGCTATGCAAAGAAGGCTTGGGAATGCAAGAGGAGTCATCATTTTGACAATGCTAATTAGGGTTTCAGTAAAAAATAGTTTTTCATCTCAGCCCATATGCTGTACATATGCAAAAGAACTGAGGGTTTAGCAGTGCCCTGTAGGGGCAGGCAGCCTTCTAAGCTTGGACCTCCACTGCTCCTTCTTAAAATTATGTAGAGGGCTGAAAATGCAATTCCAAATTTTGACTCCAAACAGACATTGAGTAAAAAGCAGTCTGGTGGGTTTAGCTTTCTTTGTTTCCCCAGAAGGTGAGGTTGTGATTTCCTCCTGTCTACTGCTACTGAAACAAAGCTATTGCTTTGTATTGGGTAACTCCCAGCACAAAGTAAAATTTGCTTTTTTCTTAGTTGCTGATAATTCAAGAAAGCATTTGCTTAGCAGAGTTAAAGGTGGAAGGCAAATTAAATCCCCAAGCCTGATGAATGGTGAGTCTGATGTGCCTGTTTTCCAGAGGGGCTATACCTTGCTGCAGCAGGCAATGAAGCAGAAAGCAGGGAGTAAAATCATTCACTTATTAATAGCCCAATTATGTTGCTTCCAGAGTCCATTACAGAGAAAGGCTTTTTGCTGAAGCCCAGTCTCTCCATAGGAAAATATCTCAGAGCCTGGTTTCCCTTATGACTTCAACTATCTGCAGCAAGCTCTGGCCATGTGCTTTACTTGTAAAAGGAAAATTGATGTTTCTGTCTACCAAACACATCAACATGCTATGACATTGATATGAAAACCTTCCATGACAGCAGCTGTCAAAGCACTTTGGAAATGCCAGGCTGGAGCTGTCATCCCTCTGCTACTAGCAGGGTAGATGACATATACAAAGCAAGACTGGCTTAAGTACTGTGTCCAGCTCTGGAGCCCCCAGTACAAGAAGGATATGGAGGTGCTGGAAGGTGTCCAGAGAAGGGCCACGAGGATGATCAGAGGCTGGAGCACCTCTGCTGGGGAGACAGACTGAGAGAGTTGGGGCTGTTCAGTCTGGAGAGGAGAAGGCTCCAACGTGACCTTATTGTGGCCTTCCAGTATTTGAAGTGGCCTACAAGAAAGCTGGGGAGGGACTTTTTAGGACGTTGGGCAGTGATAGGACTTGGAGGAATGGAGCAAAACAAGAAGTGGGTAGATTAGTGGATGTTAGGAAGAAGTTCTTCACCAGGAGGGTGGTAAGACACTGGAACAGGTTGCTCAGGGAGGTGACGGAAGCCTCACCCATGGATGTTTTTAAGGCCAGGCTGGATGGGGCTCTGAGCAACCTGATCTAGTGTGAGGTGTCCCTGCCCATGGCAGTGGGGTTTGAGCTAGATCATCCTTGAGATCCCTTCCAGCCCTGACAATTTTATGATTCTATAATGTGCCAGTTAGTGATTAGCAGAGACAAGGAGCTGGACTGAAGGACTGTGCTGAGACTCCCAGACTCTGCAGCCAGCCCATGCCCAGCAGCTTCCTCTACCTGAACTGGTGCTGTCAGCAGTGACATGTGAATGTGACATATTCACGTGCCTTAGAAGAAGCTGGAGAAAATGGAAAAAACTCACATTTGATGCTGCACAGACATCCCTTCTTAAAGGTTCTACCAGGAGGAAGGCAGGCTGAACAAGTGGAAAGGAAGACCTCTCTCAAGCTGCCCAAGTGCACACAGTCAGCACTCAGTCAGAAGAATGAGGCTTTGCCATCCACACCTAGGTGCTTTGCTTTTGAACCTCAGCAGTGCACAACAGCCAGGCTGCAACCCATGCCTAGGAAGCTCAATCTCTTTCCTGCCCAGTCCTGAGGCAGGCTGTCAAAACATACATGTGATCCTGTGATGACTGAAAGTTTAATAAAAGTTGAGGTCATGGGAGTGAATGAGTTGCAGAGTTAAGGGTCAGTGAAGGCTTGTGAACAGCCTGGCTGCCAGGCTTAGCAAATCTAGAGAAAATTCCTTATTCCTGCACCAGTATCTCAGCTATCTCACTTAACACCACCTCAAAGGTTCCTACCCAAGCTGCACACTCATCCTTTGACCCTAGAGTGTTCACTTACAAGGTATGACTACTTCCATGCTCAGCCCTCACTGAAAGCTCCAATTACACTGGCAAAATAAGAGAAGGGAGAATGAAATTTAGGACTGGGTTGTTTCATCTGTGTGTATCCTCAAATACCACCACAAACTACAGAAGCTGTGGAGAGCTGCATGTGCCTGAAACATCCCAGAAACCCTTGAATAAAGATGAGTCAGTACCAGCAGCCCTTTAGGTTGAACTGTGTCTGCACATTCTGACAGACAATGATAAGCTTGGAAGACAACAGTCTTGAGGAGCCAACATTCATGGATGCTAATGTTAAATTAATGTATGACTTACAACAGATCTAATACTGCAGACTGGAGAAACTCTGTGGTTACAGCTGTGATAAGCATCTATGTGTTGAAAGGTCTCTATTTATTAGGCCACCTGGAGAAACAGATAAAGCCATCTGCAGGTCATTTAAGTGAAATGCTACATGTTTGATTCAGCTCTGTTCTGCATCTTACAGGGCCAGAAGTACAAAGGCAGGCTCAGAACACAGCAGAGGGAAAACAAGAGCAGGAGCAGCAGTTGCATGGGTCTTGTAGAGGGGCTTGAAAGCCAGCAGGAAAATGCCAGCAGAATTTCAGGGCTTGATAAAGAGAAGTGCTCAGCTCTCACTGCTACAGCATTTCTGTGCACATCTTTTTTTTTGCTGTACTAATTGTCCACAGTGTGAGGATGTAATGACTTGGGTTTGGGATCAGCACCTAGAAAAGCACTGCTCTTTAACATGCTGGGTTTAGATATTGTTTATTCATGGGATGTTCACAGCAGCCAGATTTGGAAATTATGGTTGCTGTGGGGGTTGTTCAATCTGGAGAAGAAAAGGCTCCAGGGAGACCTTACTGCAGCTTTTAAGTACTTAAAGGGGGGGGGGGGGCTGTAAGAAAGATGGGGACAATCTTTTTAGGAGGACCTGTAGCAATAGGATGAGTAATGGTTTTAAACTAAAAGAGGGGAGATTTAGACCAGATAGAAAGAAGATATTTTTTATACTGGGGGTGGTGAAACAGTGGCCCAGGTTGCCCAGAGAGGTGGTGGAAACCCTATCCCTGGCAACATTCAAGGTCAGTTGGACAGAGCTTTGAGCAACCTGATCTGGTTGAGGATGTCCCTGCTCATTGCAGAGGACTTGAACTAGATGAGCTTTAAAGGTCCCCTCCAGCCCATGATTCTGTGACTCCATGGGTGCAGATCTTTAGCAAAGCGGAAAAAAAAAGATTATTGTAGTGCAGGCCTAGATCTGCAGATTGCCCAGGGAGGTGGTGGAGGTCCCAGCCCTGGAGACATTCCAGGTTAGGTTTGATGGGGCTCTGAGCAGCCTGATTTAGTCAGGGATGTCCCTGCTTACTGAAGGGGAGCTGGACTACATGACCTCAGAGGTTCCTTCCAACCCAGTGCATTCAATGGCTAAGCAGGAACTGCAAGAGGCTGAGAACTGCCCAAATGCATGCAGCAGGGGCTGAAAGTGTTTGACCACTTATGCATAATGACAGCTTCAGAGGCAAGCAGCTGCAGTTTCTGGTTGATACCAACATTCTCATTGTTGAGAGTGTGGTAAGCTCCCAAATCTTATGCTCTGCCATAGATCTGCCCAGCTCCCAACACAGCTCTTGTATGTCCTGGCTGTGTGGTGTCCAAAGGGCCACTCCAGTAGCAGAGAAGAAGAGGACAGCAGCAGCACTTGACTATCCTGATTTTCTTCAGTCCCATGCCTCAGTGCTTCCTGGCTGGCCACTCACTTGTGCAGAAGAAAGACTGGGTCAGTGCATACAGCTCTGCTCAGCCATTGCTACAGGGGTTCCCTTCCCCAGGCTGCCCATGAAACCCCCATAACCATCCCACACAGGAGGAATCCTGGACAAAGCCCTGCCTGACTCGCTGCGTCATACAGCTGAAAAGGTCCTCAGCTGCACCAGAGTTCCCTCTACCATGTGAATTTCATTCTAAATATAGAAAACTCTCTGCCTGAGATGTTGTACTTGAACTGTCATTTACCACTGAGAAGGATGGGCACCATTATTCATCTGCAGCAAAAACCCCTGCTCCCATAATGATCCAATTCCCCTCACTTGAGGGTTTGACCTCAAAGAGCTCCACAGTGGCCATTTGTGCCTCTGTTCTGACACCACAGTGACTCAGGGCTCCCTGGCAGCCCAAAGGTGCAGTCCTAGCATGCAGCCATTATGTTCAGCTGAAAGCATTTAGCAAGCAAATATAACCTAATCAGAAATTCAAGCCACAGGGAATATTGTTGCTACCAGGAACCTTGTGCAGCTTGCTTTGTGCCTTTTTACAAACACAGATAAATCTATTTACCCACAGCTTCACCTGGTGGATTTAAAGTTCATTGAACCTCTATGTTCTATAGTTTTGGCTGTGGGAGAAGCCAGAACTAACTCAATCACTACTTCTCTGGCCTTTGAAACACACAATTAGGAGTTTTTGCTCCTCTTTACCAATTAAATTTCTGCTAGCAGGAAGGTTCAGCATTACCTGACTGACAAACATGAGAAGAAAGTCGGCCATTAGCTTGCTTATCTTTGGAGAGCATCACAGGTCTCAGCTGATGTGACAGGATCATTTCATTTAATTTTTGCTGCAATGCTAAGTAGTCTTCAGAGAGTTTTGATATCTGAAAAATATAACACAGGATGTTACATTATGATACAAATGTCAGTGTGTGACTTCCAAGGCAATGGAAGGTGAAACAGGGGACTAGAGAATGAGTTGTAAAGGTATTGCTCCACCTACTGTAGTGTAGATCCCTACCACATCGACCTTAGAAAACAGAAGGAAAGGCAGGGGGGAAGGAAGGTAGGGGGGAAGGAAGGCAGGAAGGAAGGCAGGAAGGAAGGAAGGCAGGCAGGAAGGAAGGAAGGAAGGAGGGAAGGAAGGAGGGAAGGAAGGAAGGAAATAAAGAAAAGAAAAAGAAGGGAAAAGGAAAAAGGGAAGGATGTTTTCTCTTGCAACCCAAAATATGCATTTTAATGGAACCCTTACTACAAACCCTCAGTCTCAGTTTAGAGAGTAAACCCTTGGCTCCAGTGAGGGCAGTGCAGTAACCTTGCCACTCTTTCATTGCTCAGTGTTAAGCTCACAGTCCATACCTTACACCCCTCTTACCTGCCGTGAAAAGGCTGCCAAGTCACAAGCCTCTTTCTCTGAGTCTGCCTTCAGTGTCTTGGAGTCTTCAGCCTCTCTGCTGGAGCCCTCCCTGTCTTCTGTTTGCTGGGGATCACTATTTTGAAGGTGGACTGCTTCTGTTGGCTCCTTTCTAGTTCTCTCTTGACTTTTGTGGGGCAGTTTCCCTTCTTTCCTGAGCTGCCCCCTCCTCCTGTAGCCGCGGTAACTGCTCTGAATAACCACTGCTGCCTTCTCCTTGTCGTCTGGCCCTCGCCGCTCAGCCTCAGCTTGCTTCCGTGAGCCTCTCAGTGACTCTTTCCTTGTCACTGCCTTACATCCCCCACGCATCACTGCTTCATGCCTCAGGTGGTTTCTTTCCACAGCCCTGGCAGTCCTGGGCTGCACCACAGCAGATTCTTGATTCTGCCCTTCTGCGCCAAGTGTGTCCTGATGATCTTGCTCCAGCTGGGAACTAGACTCATCTGTGACTTCGACAGAAGATTTGCTGGACAGCCCTTCAGAAGAGGCCTCTTCTTCACCTTCTCCAACATGGTCTGCCTCAGGGTTCAGTCTGACAGAAGCTCCCTCTCTTTCAGGAGACGTTTCCTGTTGCTGCTGTACATTCCCCATCTCGCTGCACCCAGAGCACTCACTTTCAACAGCAGCAGCTGCTTCATCTTGGGTCTCCTCATTTGAGTCTTCTTCCAGTGTATCATTTTGAGCTGGCTGTAGTTGTGCCTCAAGGAATTCCACAGCAGATAATTCTTCCTCTGCTATTTTTTGGTGCTGTTCCTTTATTCTTTTGCGGACTCTGTAGCCTCTGTAATGGCTCTGAACGATGACAATTGCCTCCTCTTCTGTTATGGGAAGGGCACTCTTCACTCCAGCTGGACTTCCCTCACAATCTTCAAATTCTTCATCCTTTTCACTAATGGATCCTTCATTTTCAGTTTGCCTTCTTCTAAGTGATTCACTGAATGGGCATAAATTGCAGTTGAAGGAGGTGAAGGATAGTGACAACTTTACAACTAACCTTGGTGCTGTTTGTGTACTAAATGGCAATTTGATGCAGTGCAACAGGGGGAAGATTTAATTCATATAACAGGAATTAAAGGTAACAAAGCAGTCTCTGCACTTCTGATGATTACTATTTCCTGAAGTGAAAAAGGACACCCCTGTCAAATTCCTCATGGAGAATTTCTAGGGGTGGTGGTGGTGGGGCAGTCTAGGCTGCCTGAGGGCTGATTAGAACAGGAAAGAATTAATTTAAATGTTAACAAAAACACAAGGCAGGAACTTTGTAGCATCTCAGCTATATTAGAATGCACACAATTGTATGCATTCATGAAATAAAACTGCCTCTAGGAATGCAAGAAGAATCATCCTGGGCACAGGTCAAAGTCAAATTTAAAAGATCCATTCCCTAAACTTCCTTTGTTACTATCAGTAAAACTTGGTTGCTACCAAAAACCCCAGAGCCAGGTGAAATCTGCCACCCTGTTCCTTCCCTCTGGACTCCCTTACAGCTGTTTTCAGCCTCTCTGGACCAGTCTGCAGCTACTTAAAGGCTATCACAATGGTGACAAGCAAAGTGCTACTAGCTCCATGTCAGGGACTGGGACTGCAGCCACATTGCAGAGATATTTGGAATGGGATTCACCTCACCTAACTTGCAGCTGCTTGATCTGAGCAAGGCATCTGGGTTCCTGCTGTCATCACCTATGCTTATCTCAAACAGTGCCCTAAGATGAGAAGAAGAGTTCCTTGCAGAGGCCTATTTCTCACTCTTGCCTGGGCTTTTTTCATGATGAGCCAGTTCCCAAAAGAGACTGATGCCCACATTGCATTGATATTACAGTTAAGCACAATACTGTTGATCTTTCCCCTAAATATGCCTTTATCCCCTGGGCTTAAAAACATGAGAAAATTGGCTACTGACATAAAAAACTTCCACATAAATGTACATTACCTCTGCAGACACATCCAGACTAATCCTAATTTGCTTCACTTTTATCTTGCATTGCTTTTCTTCAGCAGTGTAGTTACTGAAAAAGGACTCATTTGAGTGACAGAAGAGACAGAAAATAACCCTACCTCCTACTTTTGAAGATCTTCCTCTCCTGATATCCCCTGTAGTGAGACTGAATCGTTACTGCTGCTTTGTTTCTTGCCTCTGTTAGCTCTTTTCTCCACTTTCTGAGTAAGTATCCTCTGGCAACTGATACAGATTGCAACACAAAACAACCTTAGGCAACAAGCAATGGGTGTCCCACACATTTCAGAGTCAAATGTGAACAACATTACACCAGAAAACAAGGAAAGAGAGATTGGGGTGGATGTTATTATGATGTTTCATCTGAAATTATTCTGCCTCAGAAAAGTTGGGGTTTTTTTTTGAGATTTCACAGAGCTGTATTCATTCTACAGGAGGATATAAGAAAGCATCTTATGGGACTGAAGAAAATATAGGAAGACATAGAGAGAAGCAGGAGCATAGTGCCATAGAAAGCTCTAGAACACAGTGCTCTCAGCTTCATGGACCTGCTTTGCCTGATTCAGGCAACTGACCTGACTCAGCCTTTCGTTTCCTTGGGAAACACCTGATTACCAGGCTGCAGAGATTAGCAGGCTCTCTTCTGGTAACAGCTTGGAATTAGCTGAATGTTTAATAGAGAGAAAGTGAACATTTCATAGCTCAGCAGTTCCAGAAGGCTTAGCTCATGCTCCTTTTCCAAAGACTCATTATTCAAAATGAAAAAGCTCAGCATGAAAGATGTACTAAGCCCCAGAGTAACCAGGTGCACTGTGCCAAGGGTACCCACTACTTGTGCTTTGTGGGAAGCACAAGCTCAAGTTTCTGGTCTTAATCATAGAATCATAGAGTCATAGAGTCACAGATTCATAGAATCATAGAGTCATAGATTCATCGAATCATAGAATCATAAAATCACAGAATTATGGATTCACAGGATCATAGAATCATAGAGTCATAGAATCATAGAATCACAGAATTACAGATTCATAGAATCATAGTCATAGAATCATAGAGTCACAGAATCATAGAATCACAGAATTACAGAATCATAGAGTTATAGAATCAGACTCACAGAATCACAGAGTCATAGAATCATAGAATGGTTTAGGTTGGAGGGGACCTCAAAGATCATCTAGAAAATGAGGATGAATAAGGACTCAAACTTGGGGCATGTAGGCACTGAGTAGTCACTAGGGGCTTTGGTACAGTTGCCAGCACATAGGCATCTAGTCCATGTGAAGTGCTCCAAGGATAGCCAAGGCATCTGCATGGAGCTGGCAGAAAGAACAAGACAGGACTTTCTGGAGAGAGAAAGTTGAGTATATCACATGAAATAAAGCTGGAGGCTTTCAACCAGCCCACTTCACAGCTGGGAAAAGGGCCCCTAAGCCACTTTGAGGTGGAGGTAATGGATCCATGGACTCCTTTCAACCACTGCATTTAGATGTAAAATAGATTAATTACACCTCAGAATATGTAAACGAGCATAGTCAATCGGTGTAGCTAGGTAATAGCAACAAATCTGGAGCAGCATATTGTATACAGCTAGCAAGTGAATCATAGAATCATAGAATAGTAAGGTTGGAAGGGACCTCAAAGATCACCTAGTTCCAGCCCCCTGCCATAGGCAGGGACACCTCCCACTAGCACAGGTCACTCAAGGCCTCGTCCAACCTGGCCTTGAACACCTCCAGGCAGGGAGCAGCCACAACCTCCCTGAGCAACCTGTGCCAGTGTCTCACCACCCTCACTGCAAACAACTTCCTCCTAACATCCAGTCTAAATCTCCCCTCTGCCAGTTCAAACCCATAGTTTAAACCCCAAGTGAAAGCCAGAAAAGCAAACAATTCTTACTTGCTTGGAATCTAATAATATATTCTTCCACTTTTTTGTTATGCTTCGCTTTTGCATATTCTTTACGAGCCACAAACCCCCTGTAAACTGAAAAGAGATGCCAAAAGGTCAACAATCAAAAGAGATGTCAAAAATTAAACAACCAATCCTCTGAAAAATGAAAAGAGATAAAGAGATGTCCAAAACTGAACGATCGAACCCCCATAAACTTAAAAGAGATGCCAAAAATTAAACAAAAGAATCCATCAGAATATTCCTGATGCCTTGTAAGAATAAAAGAAGTTTGGAAAGAATCACAGACCTCCATTAAAATATTTCTAAGTGGTTTGCAAGCTTTATGTTTCAAAGCAAGCAAACAACAATAACAAAAGGCAAACAGGCACCAGCAGTAAATCTACATAAAAACTGTTTTCTGCTGAGTAAAGTTATTATGAATGAAACCAAACAAGACTCAGAATCATAGAATGGTAAGGTTGGAAGGGACCTCAAGGCTTGGGCCCACCTCTGCAGCCTGTCCAGGTCCCTCTGGATGGATCCCTGCCCTCTAGCAAGTCGACTGTGCCACACAGCTTGGTGCCAGCTGCAAACTTGCTGAGGGTGCACTGATTCCTCTGTCCATGGCACTGACAAAGATGTCAAACTGCACTGGTCCCAGCACTGACCCCTGAGGGACACCACTTGGCACTGGTCTGCAGGTGGACATTGTGCCCTTGATCACCACTCTCCGTGTGCCACCATCCAGCCAATTCCTTATCCAACAGTGCTCCACACATCCAGTCCATGTTTTTTCCAGCTTGGTGACCAGGATGTCATGTGGGACAGAGCCAAATGCCTTACTCAGGTCCATGTAATGTAATGTAAGATGATGTTTGAAATGTCTTAAAAATTTCAGCTGATGTCTCCATCAAAAGTGTAATTGGTCTTATCATCTGGAGCAGTTAATACATTTTATTTTCACTATCACATGATATAACCTTGTCAGAGCAGGCCAGGGTATTATTAATAACAGCATCGTCCATGCAATCACACCCTTCCACTGTTAAAATTGCCTTTTAAACCTAACAGTGACAAATGGGACCTCAGTAAAGCGATTGTCATAACCTGGTTCAAAGAAATTTTTCTTCCTGAGAGCAGATATCACCAAGCATGAGCTGGTTTGTCAAACAGAGCAGCAGGAGAGCAGCAAGGCCCACACCCAGCATGCACGCCCCTCTGTGTCTATCAGCTCTATGCACACAGCAGCTTTAAGCAAAATGCTAAATGTTTCCAAGCTGTTACCTGACTGTATTTTAACAGCACTTTGTTCCCTTTGCTCCTTTATCTTTTTGTATCTCCTCGAGCCCAGCCAGCCTCTGACACAAGCCTGAATCAAAATGATCATGTCAACGGTCTCCTTCCGCATTAAATTCAGCTGCTCCACGTGGTAGTATTTGAGGAACACCTTAAAAAGAGTAGGCAGACAGCAGAAGTTGTAGTTACCCTCCCAGGCCCTGCATTCACTCAATCCATTCACCATTACCAAGAGTTACAGCTTGGCTTCAAATGATGAACAGACTCTTTAGCTGTAGTAGCTAAAGGATCATTCCTGTTAAAGAAGGCATTTTGGTTGTCTGGGCTCATTAGTTTACCTTTCTCTCTTCCTTAGCATCTCTTATTTATGCTTTCACAGGAAGATGTTTTAAACTTCCAGGTAAAAAAAAATCAGTCTGGAATAATGAATCTGTTTTCTAAACTGTAAGGCTGACTATTTTGGGAACCTCACAGATCCAATGTCTGTTACATAAATGTGGTCCAGATCTGAATCCTTCAATCCCTCTGCTTTCCAATAAGCATTGCCTATTTACTTTCATCAAGCATGAAGCTCACACAATCCCTGAAAAACCAGTCCAGCACAAGGGATACAAACACATCCCTTGGGCTTGCACACCTCCAGGAAGAGGGCATCCATGACCTCCCTGGGCAACTTGTTCCAGTGTCTCACCACCCTCACTGTAAAGAATTTCTTTCTAATCTCCAGTCTAAATCTTCCCTCCTCAAGCTTCAATCCATTCCCTCTCACCCTGTCACTACAAGCCCTTGTAACTAGTTCATCTCCAGCTCTCCTGTGGCCCCTTTCAGGTACTTGAAGGCTGTTCTAAGGTCTCCCCAAAGCCTTCTCTTTTCAAGGCTGAACAGTCCCAACTGTCTGAGCCTGTCCAAACAGGGGAAGTTCTTCAGCCCTCTGATCATCTTCATGGCCTCCTCTGGGGTCTCCAGCAGGTCCATGTCACTCTTATGCTGGGGGCCCCAGAACTGGACACAGTGCTGCAGGATCCTTACTACCAAGTTTTTTGAAAGCAAACCAAGCAGCCTTGTTGCCACACACTGCTCTGCACTGTGGCCTCACTGAAGCTGACCACCAACAGTAAAGTTTACAGGGTGAGAATTTTAGCCAGCCAGCAGGGAACAGCAAAAGGTGGAGTTGTAAAAACCCAGAGAGACCCAAGAGCCACCCCAGCAAAACGAGTGAGAAAAACAAATTGCTTAGTGAACAGTGAGAGAAAGCAACAATGCAGGGACAGTAGAGTTAAAAAATTACTTTAGTTTTCCCAAGCACCCAGTTGTCAAGGTGAGCTTTCTCCAGGATGGCAGCACAAGTTTCTGGGCTGACTGGAGGATCATCATTTGTTTTGTAACAGATGAGGTAATACCTAAAGGCAAACACATCATTTTAATTAATTTTTTTTTTATTCCATTAATAGTGAGCTGCAAATATATTTAAAGAAGTCATTTAAAAATTAAAAAGAGTTGCATGAAAGAAAACATAGCATCAAAAAAAAAAGTATAAAAATCAACCCAGCTTATGAAAGAAATTGCTGTGATTTATATGCAGTGCTGAGAAACCCAATCAGAAGAGGATGAGTGACGTATTGCACACCCTGGAGGGTTGTTTAATTCAATATCAACAGCAGAAGGCTTTTAAAAAGTGTGCAACCCAAGTTCCCAGCTTTAGTTGGAAGCATTTAATTTCTAAACCTCAAGCCTTTGAAGAAAACATGCAGATTGTAAGCAAGACAATTTTATACCCAAATGCATGAGGAGCCTGAAACAATGATCCTGAGATGGATCACAGAGAGTCACACAACAGCAGGAGGGGACCTCTAGTCCAACACCCCTGCCAGAGCAGGATCATGTAGGGTAAGTAACAGAGGAACACATCCAGACAGGGTTTGAAAGTCTCTGGAGAAGGAGACTCCACAACCTTTCTGGGCAGCCTGTTCCAGTGCTTCATCAACCTCACCCTAAAGAAGTGTCTGCTCATGTTGAGGTGGAACCTCCTCTCTTCCAGCTTGTACCTGTCACTGGGCACCACCAAAAAGAGAGCATCACCTTCATCCTGATACCCACTCCTCAGATATTTATAGACATTGCTAAGGTCTCCTCTCAGCCTTCTCTCAACACCATCATCCCCTACCAATCCCAAACATGTCACTAATCTTGTCCCTGAACTGCTCTTTGCCATCCAGGCTGTAATCTCCTTTATTGCAGCAANATCATCTTTGTGGCTCTGTGCTGGACTCTCTCAAAAACAGTTCTATGTCCCTCTTGAACTGGGGGCCCAGAACTGGACACAGCACTGGACACAGCACTCCAGATGCTGCCTCAGCAGGGCAGAGCAGAGGGGCAGGAGAACCTCTCTCGACCTCCTAGCCACATCCCTTCTAACACGCCCCAGAACGACATGGGCCCTCCTGGCCACGAGCACACACTGCAGTTGGCAGATCACGCCAAAGACGGCGGTGCCGCCGCAGGAGAGAAGCAGACTCCTTCACGGGAGCGTTACCGCTTGATGAAGTTAGCAAAGAGTATCCTGTGGGAGTAGCCCTGGCGCCGGATCCGCGCCGTCTCCAGGATGCCAGTGTAGCGCAGCTGCACCAGCACCTTCTCCTTGTCGAACTTGTTCGCCTGCCGGTCGTTGTTCGGCTTGATGCACCTGACGAAGTGAGGCTGCCCAACAACCATTTTGGATAACAGATCCATCAGAGAGTACTGCAAGACAGAAAGGAGGTGACTGCCACCAGCAGATGTGCCAGACTCGTGCAGAGGTTCACTTGCAGCTGAAATGTGATTGTGCAGGCTCAGAACCGTGCCCAAGCCCACTCAGGTGCCAGCGAGTTGGTACTTTTGGAGCCACTGACANTCTGGTGTCCCCATCATAAAAAGGACACTGAGCTGTTGGTGCAAGTCCAGAGGAGGGCTGCAAAGATGATCCAAGGGCTAGAAAACCTCTGCTATGAGGACAGGCTGAGGGAGCTGGGGTTGCCCAGCCTGGAGGATAGAAGACTCCAGAAGGACCTTGGAGCTGTCTTTCCAATACCTGAAGGGACCCTACAGGAAGGCTGCAGAGGGACTTTTCATAAGGGTGTCTAGAGACAGGACAAGGGGGAATGGTTTGGAGCTGAGGGAGAGCAGGGTTAGACTGGATCTTAGGAAGAAGCTCTTCAGTACAAGAGTGGTGAGACTCCAGAATAGGTTGCCCAGAGAGGTTGTGGATCCTCCCTCCTTGAAGGTGGTTGAGGCCTTGGGCAAACAAGTCCAGTTGAGAGGTGTCCCTACCCATGGTAGGGGCATTGGAGTAGATGAACTCTGAGGTCCCTTCCAGCCTAAGCTGTTCTGTATCATCCATCTAGGGATGGGAAATGGAAGAGCAGTAAGACAGCAAATATTGACACCTCTTCGTTAGACTGCAGGAGACTAAGGGCACCCCAGAAGAGGGCCTGCTTAACCTGCTCTGAGCTAGCATGTCCTGGTCATTATATAGGCTGATGGTGACACTGCAGCTGCCCTACCAAGAGGAAACTGTGGAGGAGGGCAGAACCAAAAGTACACCAAACCACAATTCTAGTGTTGCACTTTCTCCGCCCACCTCACTAGGGTGCTGGGCTACCAGAGGAGATGCAGTTTTGTAGCTCCCCACCCCAGCTGAGATGAGTCTGGCTGCAAACAACCTCGACTGGCATTCTGTAAAATTGCTTCATGGCAGGATCTTATTAAACTAGAAATGAAGAGGCTCATTCTTCAAGACTCAACTTGACTCCACAGAAAGAGGCAGCCAGGAGCTAATGCAGTTCAGCAGTAGGTTGGATACGTGGAACCAGTGGAGGATGTCAAGAGCCACATGTTTCCTATTAAAATGTGCAGTTCCATTCTGGACAGACACTGCACCATGCAGCAAAGTGCTTAATTAGCTCCACCACCAGTGTGCCAACTCAACACAAACAAGTAGAACACGCTAATGGATATTTTTTTTCCACTCAGTCTGAGGTGGCAGATGTGTTTCTCAATCACCCACAGACTTCTGCCTATGAGCAAACCAGTGGGACTGTAGCTGCATCTT
This sequence comes from Ramphastos sulfuratus, assembly GCA_013399055.1. NCBI lineage: Eukaryota > Metazoa > Chordata > Aves > Piciformes > Ramphastidae > Ramphastos > Ramphastos sulfuratus. Next base: position 16,739 of record WBNM01013066.1, on the reverse strand, counting down.
CATTTAAGAGCATTAGCAGGCAGCATCTGAGCAGGGATTTCCATCACAGAAAATAATAACAGAAAAGTGTAAATATAATTAACTCATTTGCAGCCTCTGCTGCTAGATGTGCTGGCAATGCACTGCATCACAGGCAAGGGTTTTGAGTGGGATTAAATACAGTTTTCCATCTAGAGCTTTAGAATACCATGCAGCCTTGGCCCACCATGATGTCTAGGCTGAAATTATCCTTTGCAGTCCACAAAGCTGTGCAATTGTATCTACTACACAGAGGCCTTGCTCCTTACTGTTCTGTCATGTACCCTTATGGTCAGGGACATCACCTCAGCCATCTTGATGAGAGATGACTAATAAGAAATGGAAATTCAGAGCCGAGCGAGCCCAGGTGAATCAACTCCACACACCATTTTGGAGGAAAAAGTGCTTTGCACAGCTATTCTCTGTTGCAGAACTCTGTTGCACAGCCACTGTTTGGGAAGGTCAAGAGCACTGCTGAAAGAGCCATAAGGATGGACTCAGAACAACCTCTGAGTAGTGACCATCAAGATCTTCCTCTGGAGTTCCAGCTTCAAATTAACTTTGCTCTATGCTTCTTTAACTCCTAAAGAAATGCCATAGCTCCAACCTCCCTTTATCTCCCTTAGTGGAAAAATGGGCAAGTGAAAGATTAGTATCAATCACCACCTGTCACCATGACAAAAAGGTGGCTGTGCAACCAAGCACAATTAAAGATGAAACTTCACAATCTCCCCTAGCTATTTGTACTGCACTGCATATATGCACTGTATACTACAGTATATGCACTATACTGTACTGCTGCAGTTCACAGACTCTCAACAGATCACTGCTGACTCTAACTCATTTCAAAAAGCCAAAGAACAAACATGCATTCTACTCTAGAAAACTTAGCAAAAAGATTGCTATCTTACCCTAAAATAAGAAGCAACTGTCTGGGTTTTCATGCTGGTTGTCTCCCTTGGATGATGCCCAGTATCTCCTGCTTCAGTCTATGAAGATGAAGAAAGCAAATGACACTTTTAACTCTGAGCCCATAGTGCCCTTCCCAACACCACAACGAAGCACCCCTCAGAGAAGATCATTAGCTAAAAGGAAAATAATTCTAAACAGAAGAAGTTACAGCATGGTTGCTAGCACAAACCAGTGCCACCAGTACAAGACATCACTTGGCTACACAACACACAACTGTTCACACACAGAGCACACAGTTTGATACCACAGCATCTAATAACTGCCACGAAGAAGCTGGCGGTGTCTGAGGTTCTGTTATTTTGGTAGTTCTCTAAGGAACTTGACTGTATTCCACATCAATATTGTAATTTCTCTTTTTGCTACAATACAGCTAGGAAAGTATTTTTTTTCCCCTGAAGTTGCTATAAGGTTATAACCAGAAAGAAGGGAAATGTCAGTTTTTTACCTCACGGAAGGAATATGAATTGCACAACACAAAGATATCCAGCTAAACAGAAAAGAAAATAGGAGAGGGAGAAAAAAACCAAGGAAGGGGTTACTTGCTTACTTTTAGTACCAGTACCAGTATTGCCTTTCTAGTTTGAACTAGGGCTCCATACAGAAGCACAAAATCAGTTTTTTTACCTTTGTATGACTGATTGATTTCTGAGGTGTCCACATTTGGTAACTGATTGTAGTTTTGCTTTTAGTGTGTGCCAGGTTACCTGTGGGAAGAGAAAAGACAGCAACCTATCAAAATGGGTTACATCTTAGCTACACTAAACCCCATGCTGAACCACCTTACTCGTGAGGAGTAAGAGGAGACCTTAGAGTAGCCTTCCAGTATCTGAAGGGGGCCTTCAGGAAGGCTAGGGAGGGACTATTGACAAGGTCTTGCAATGACAGGACAAGGGGCAATGGGTTTAAACTGGCAGAGGGGAGATTTAGACTGGATGTTCTTTACAGTGAGAGTGGTGAGGCACTGGCACAGGTTGCCCAGGGAGGTTGTGGCTGCTCCCTCCCTGGAGGTATTCAAGGCCAGGTTGGATGAGGCCTTGAGTGACCTGTGCTAGTGGGAGGTGTCCCTGCCTATGGCAGGGGGTTGGAACTAGATGATCCGTGAGGTCCCTTCCAACCTTATCATTCTATGATTCTATGCCTCTGTTCTACAACATCTCCCATGGAGTTGTACAAGAAAGGAATGTTGTAAATTATGCTCTGTATGGCATCAGTGTCATCAGACAGGGAATGCTACAACACAGTAGCAAGCTGGTTGTAAAAGGAGACTTAGACCCTAAAACAGCAGGCAGGGCACTGTGCAAGGACCTGGTTCTGTTGCACTGCAATTTAGGATTAATTTCTGTAGAGCTAAGGAATATGAGTTCTTCCACCCCAATTTATGAGCTCTCTGAGGAAGGGCTCAGTACTAGGACCCTACTGTAAAGGATTAAAAGGCTTGGGGAGTAGAGGAGTGGACCCTCACTGTTTGCAGCAGTTGTCTGGAGCCCCAGATTTGGTTTCCTGCTACTTAACAGAAAATATGCACTGAGACAAACCAGGCAATTTATAAATGCCCTGTCCAAAACAGGCCAGGGACTTACCTGATCCTTTCTGCTCAGTCCTCAACCCAAGGGATGTACTCCACTCCCTGTCTTGCTCCCCTACCCTGAAGAGAGGGCCCTGACAGAAGCCTCTACCACTTCCTTGGCACTCGACCAGACCAATCCCTCCCCTGCAGCTTGAGATGCCTGGGACTCCATTCTGTATAGATTCTAGGGTTGGAAAGTCACACAGTGTATGATGTCATCAATAAATGGTCATATGAAACCTAGCAGTGGTCATCATGAAGGCTAGAGAAGACTCAGAGTGCCAGCACTGCCATACCTGTTTTTGTGAGAGGATGGGTTACAAGCTGTCGTGTCAGGTTGTTCTCAGATGATCGCAGCAACAGCACAATATCAGCTGGCAGAGTGTCTCTGTTTTTGGCTAGGAATCCACTTGCATTATAGAGAACCTGTTTAAAAAGTGCATTTATGCATCTTCTGAGCTTTTGGGAAGTAACTGTAAATTTAAGCACTAAGCTCAACATGAGCCTGCAGTGTGAGTGAAGCCCAGACAGCCAACCAAGTCCTGGGCTGCATCAAGAGCAGTGTGGGCAGCAGGGCAAGGGAGGGGATTCTGCCCTTTTGCTCTGCTCTAATCAGACCCCATCTGGAGTACTGTCTGCAGTTCTGGAGCCCCCAGCACAGGAAGGACATGGAAGTGTTGGAGTGGGTCCAGAGGAGGCCACGAAGATGCTCAGAGGGCTGCAGCAGCTCTGCTATGAGGACAGACTGAGAGAGTTGGGGCTCTGCAGCCTGGAGAAGAGAAGGCTTTGAGGAGACCTTAGAGTAGCCTTCCAGTATCTGAAGGGGGCTACAGGAAGGCTGGGGAGGGACTATTGACAAGGTCTTGCAATGACAGGACAAGGGGCAATGGGTTTGAAGTGGCAGAGGGGAGATTGAAACTGGATGTTAGGAGGAAGTTGTTTGCAGTGAGGGTGGTGAGACACTGGCACAGGTTGCCCAGGGAGGTTGTGGCTGCTCCCTCCCTGGAGGTGTTCAAGGCCAGGTTGGAGGAGGCCTTGAGTGACCTGTGCTAGTGGGAGGTGTCCCTGCCTATGGCAGGGGGTTGGAACTGGATGATCCTTGAGGTCTCTTCCAACCTTACCATTCTATGATTCTATGATTTTCATATCTCAAGATAGACAAATATCTTTCCAGCCCTCAGGCTCCCTCTTGCTCACAGCCCTCCTTTGGAAGGTTCTAACTTTGCAGTAGTGAGAACCATTGTGATGGAAGTCACTAAAAGCAAATCCATCATTCCAAAGTAGTTAGAGACATTTAATTTCCCTAATGATGATATTAGTTTTAGCCAGTGTGGATTTCTCAGCAGGACAAGTGTATTGCAGTCCTCCTTTACACCAACACCTGTGGAAATGCACAATTAACAAGCTCACTTTGATTGCAACCAGCTCACTGTACAACCTTCCTGTCCCAGTCATACTGTGCTGCACTGGACCCAGGATTTACCACTCACTCTAGAGGTCTCTCTCTTAATTGTAAAAAATGTTTGCAAAATCACCAACTGAACATTGGCAATCAAAAATCTCTCTAGGAATTCCAGGAATGATGTCCTAACACAAAATGCACCTCCAGGGCTCTGTCTCAAGGACTCACTAAAAGCCTGTGCAGAAGGGTAGAAGATAATGGTATAGTTAATTTGGAGGAAAAAAGTTTCACAAAACAAGCCAGGAACAGTCTTGTAAAGGAAGAGGAAACAAACTGTTCTCCAGTGCCCTGCTAAAGAGGACTAAGAGTATGAACTTAATCACAGCAACAGAGATATAAGTTAGACAGCAGGAAAAACTTCCTAACAAAAACCCTCTTGTTGAACACTGGAAAGGGATGATGAGGCACTGGTGGAACCCCCATCTGCAGGGGCTGGTATGAGGAATGGTAGAGGCAGAGCTGGCTCTCTGCTCCTCAGCAGTGAGATATGCTGGTGAATTGGAATTTGGTTGCAGATGAGGATTGGAGGAGTTACTGCAGGACATTTGTAGCTGTCTGTCTTACACAAGGGGCAAGTTGCCTTCCACCAGCTGATGGGCAAGATGTTGCCTATTTCCAGGCCAGCCGCTTCAGCACTGCACAGACCCATCAGAGTTTCACATGTGAGACAGCAATGCCCAGTCTATACTCTTTAAGAGCTCAAAAGGAGGTGGGAGCTCCTGTTTTCATGAGGCAAGGTTCAGGGGACCGCAGGTATCTTGCTGCAGCAACTCAGCAACTCCTCCTGAGTTTGAAAGGCATGTGCAGCACTTCACCTTGTACAGGAGGGCAAGATGCTGCTCATCAAATGAAGCAGAAAGCAGGGTCTGCACTCTATGTCTGTCTGGTGACAAAGCTGAGAACTAAGTAAGGCTGATGGGGTGGAGAAGGTAGCAGTAAAAATGGAGCTGGGTCCTGAATCAAAGCAGTGGGAACGAGCATGGCACAGGACTTTGGGGAGCTAAGGAGAAGAGCACTGAGGTGCTCTGTGACACCCTAGGTATGTTTTGGTCCTATAACACAGTCAGTTCATCTGCCTGGTGATATTTGAGAAAAATACACTCTCAGTACTGGGTTTGGGGTATTTTTACTGAGGGAAAACACCTTTGCAATTTCCTTTTGATGTGTAAGGCACTGCCAACATTTCCATGCCAGGACTAAACAGATGAAGGTTGAGAACCAACACAGCTGACCTCTTCTGTTTCCTCTCAACCCTACCATGCAACTGGTATCATTAAGTCTCTTACCTTTCCTGCATAATGATAAATCCCAAAGGTTAGATCTACTCTTTTGGGTCTCCAAAAATATTTTGACTTCAAATTATCTTCAAATTTTTCTGAAAGGAAACACAAAGCTCATCTTACTGGAGCTGCTGTACAACAGTTGTCTTCTGAAGCCATACCACTCTAAGGATATTATCTAACTTCTCAGGCAATGCAGAAGCACAAAACAGACTCTGATGTTTTTGAGGACAAAGATACCATAATGGTCTTGTAACAAAAGACACTGGATGGAAAATATAAGAGCTCTTCCCTGTGTAATCTCAAACTCTCACTTGCATATTTGGTTCCCCATTGTAGTAATCCTTTCTAAGGATTCCCTGGGGCATTGTGAGGGAACATTTACCAATCTGAGGGCCTCTGCACTGCAGACTAAAAAAAAAGTATGAGGGCAGAAAACAAGTTCATATCATTCCTTTAGCATGGGCATCTATACTGGATGTTATTAGGTTCTGCAATGGGGTGTTGGTTAAAAGCCTCATCTGACATTTTGCACATTCAAAATTGAGTAAAACAAAGATTTATCTGCACAGAAATGCCACTGAAGTAACTAAATAACTGTACTGGCAACTACTCAGCAGCACTGAAATATTCAGGGTATGAATTACCACAGATTTAGGTGGGTTAAGTTTTTTTTTTGAGCAGAAAAGACCAAGAACAATTTCCTGAAAGGCAGTGAGGCAGATTTGCAGCCCTCACCCTCAAAGAGCACAAACATTTTCATTCTGATACAGCTCATCAAAAATCTCAAAGCTGAACATGACTCAAGTCTGGAAGCAGTGTTCTTGGCATATGAACCTAGAGTTTCAACTCAGTTTGATCTTTGTCTTTCAGGCCCTGCAGCTGAAAAAGTTACTGAAGGCAGGAGAATTCCAAATCTGGATCAGCAGCTCAGGTTCATTTGTACTCTTGACGTCGCTCTGCTCACCTCAAAGGTGCATCTACTCACCCTGGCATGCCTGCCTGCCTCAAACACAATGTGACAATGGAATAGGGGCTTACTAAATCCATAACTGGCATGCAGCCTTAACTACACATGCCAAACAGAAACCTCAGAGGGAGGCATCCTGCAAAATGGGAAACAAAGCAGATACTCACCGACAAGTGTCTGATCTGTTGCTTGTGGGAATCGACTTTCCTCATCCAGCAGGGACAACAAGCCCATGGGTTTCTGCAGGAACATATCCAGGAGGGGTCTGTTGTCCTCATATTCTATAACTCTTGCATCAACACCTTCATACAGGTATTCATTCTGCAACAGGCAGCAGAAGCCATGTGCTGGCTATCTAGACAGGACCACCTCAGCAAACAATTCAGACACTGGCAATTGTAGCAAATTAAAACAACAGTGAAAAAAAACCCAAACCAAACAGGAATGCCCCAGGGCTAGAGACACAGAGGCTTTGCAGGAACAAGCATTGCCTGGGATGTATCACAATTTAGTTGAGTAGATGGTGTTGAGTAATAGGTTGGACTTGATGGTCTCAAAGGTCTTTTCCAACCTGGTTTATTCTGTGATTCTGTGACAATGAAAAATCTCCTAGTACTCAGAGTGGTCTCATTTCCCAGGACACTCTTCACTCTAAAGATAGATGATGGCTCTGTTTATACACCTGTACTAGAGTGTTAAGTTGTAAGAATCTCTCCTACAGCCCCACAAGGGCTCCTCATCTCAGACACAGAACATTAACTTCATCCATGTCTCCCCTGGAGCAGTGGACAGGTGGAGTTTTGCATTTTATTCTAATCAATGACCTGAGTAGCAGGACAAGCCAGAAGAGTAATAAATGTATCACTGCTACAGGCAAGAAGTTCATTCTATACCTGTAGGAGGTAGTGGCAGGCAAGGAATGAGTCCCTGTGGCTTCCCAAAGGTGACACTGGAGCAGGGGCAGCCTAATCAAGGGCTATGGCTGTACTGACACACAGATGTTTTATTCATCAAACCAGCTGTTACTGCTCAGGATTATCAAGAGCACACTTATCCAGGGGGAAAAAGGAAGAGATTGCCCAGGATGAATCTATCAAGATGAGGGTTTCTGTCAGACATCCTCAAATGAGCTCTCACAGACAACCCATCTAATGACTCACTTCTGCCAGCTCCAAGCACTTGTGAGAGCTGACAGAACTGAGAGGAGGTCTGCGACAGCTGTGTTGCTACACCACAACTGTGACATCTCCCCCCTCCCTGTCCAGGCAACCTCCAAACCTGCAGTGTGTGTGACAATTCCCTCCCTTGTGTCTGCACCTCCACAACTGAACCAGCGCTGAGGCTTTCCTAAATGCTGCTGCCTGCCCAGCAGGATAGGGAAGGAGCTCATTCCATCACCTCCCATGGGCTCCTGGAGGACAGCTGATAACCAAGTCATCCAGGCACCAGTGTGACAGATGGCTCAGAAATAAGATACCATATTACATTTTCTTATGCAATGCTGCTCTTCAGCTGTATTATTAGGATACAAGCAGCAAGAATAAAAGCCTTAATGATGCACATCATAAAACTGTAACGAAATAGATCTTACTTGAATTAATAAGCTGAATCAGCTACAGGATTCTGTAATCCCCCATGATGTTTTATGACAAGAAGGCTCCTTAAAATAGCAGTTGCTCATTGAAATTCTAAAGCACAAGCCACTAGAAAGTGTTCCTATGGATGGGATGTCAAAAGTGTTCCTATGGATGGGATGTCAAAAGGAGCGACTAAGTTGCACTAATACTCAGGCTCCTACCCCAGTATTGTGCAGTACCTTTTCTGTGATCTAAACTAGGTAATTTCTAGCTTCTGTTTCTCTTAATAACAAAAGAATTATCAAATGCATTAGGAAATGGTCTTCATGTATAATAATAATAATAAAAGAAAAACCAGTGGCATTTTGCTGAGAACATGGTGCAATGATGCTTTGGTTTAAGTGAGAATATCAAAGACTTACTCAAAGTGAACCTTTTCCAGTTTTAAGAAGCAGATTAAATTGTCATATGAAGGTAAAATACACATTGCATACATTTAATGCAAAAAGCAGCATCCTTCCAACTCAAAATCAACATGCCACTTTCCCAAATGATTCAGGTATCTGGCATTCTGACATCACACCTTTTGCTTTTTACAGAAGAATCACAAATGGCACAGAAATGGGAAGGTTGTCTCTTGCTGGGCAAAGTTACCTGCAGGTCATGGAGCTGACAGAATTAACTTAGATGAGTACTTCAAGCTCCCCAGGGAGGTGGTTGAATTCCCTTCCCTGGAGGTGTTTAAAAGAGGCAGAAATGTTGTGCTGAGGAAGATAGTTTAGCTCCAGACTTGGCTGAGTCAGCTAATGCTTGGACTTGATGATCTTAAAGGTCTCTTCCAACCTTAATGATTCTATGACTCTATGCCACCTGCCACACTGAAAGTACAGTTCAGCCTCATGAGCTCATTGATTGCTTGGCTTCATGGCTCAAGTTGCCAAAAAATTATTCACCTTCTCTAGTTATGCAAACATTATTTATTTGGTTGACATGGGTTCCTGGGGAACTCATCATCAACTGAGTTGGGGCTTAACTTCCCAGCAGGCTTGTTGTATGCAAGACTGATAGTCAAAGGTAGGTATGTCACATGCAAGACATAGTCAAAGGTAGGTATGTCACATGCAAGACTGATAGTCAAAGGTAGGTATGTCACATGCAAGACTGCAAGATAAGCATTTCCTGAAATAATGTGAAACAGTATAAACCAGTGATCCATGTACAAAAAGAATCCAATTTCACAGGTGTATATAGACACACTTCTAGACTGACACATGTCTGTGTCACACACCTGCATGCACAGACACATTCCACGCTCAGATCTTGTCTCCTCCTTAAAAGCAACAGTGATTCATGGTGACCAAATACTCTTTTCCCTGCTAATAATGAAAATTAGCATTCAGGTGGATTTGCATCTATGCATCATAACCAATACCTGAAGGGATCCTACAGGAAAGCTGGAGAGAGACTTTTCACAGAATCATAGAAACAAGCAGGTTAGCAAAGCCCTTCAGGATCACCAAGTCCAACCTAGAACCCTACTCTACAAGATTCACCTTAAACTATATCCCTAAGCACCACAGCCAAACGACCCTTAAACACATCCAGGGTTGGTGACTCCACCACCTCCCTGGGCAGCTCATTCCAGTGCCTGACCACTCTCTCCATGAAAAACTTTTTCCTAATGTCCAATCTAAACCTACCCAGTCTCAGCTTGAGCTTTTCCTAATGGTGTCTAGCAACAGGACAAGGGAGAATGGCTTGAAGCTGAAGGAGAGTAGGTTTAGATTGGATCTTAGGAAGAAGTTCTTCAGTACGAGGGTGGTGAGACTCTGGAATAGGCTGCCCAGGGAGGCTGTGGATGCTTCCCAGAGGTGTACCAAGGCAAGGCTGTATGAGCCATGGAGTAGCTGAGTAGTTGAGAGGCCTCCCTGCCTACAGTGGGGAGGTTGGACTAGATGATCTCTAAGGTTCCTTCCAGCCTAGCCCATTCTATGGCTCTATGATCACAACCCCCAGTCATTTCCATAAAACAGAGAGCATTGTTTCATCTACAAATGTTGATCCTGCTGCTCATACAGATTTAGGGAATATTTTTATTTTCAGCAAGATTAATTTTACTGGTTTTCATGAACTTCTTATTTCTTCAAATAGCCACACTGGATAATGATTTAAAGCTGGTTAATTTAATTCTCAAGGGATTATTTACAAAGTCGAGATGAGGTTTTTATTCTCTTCACAACTTCACAAACCTCCATAACTACAACTTGGTTCCTTTTCTCTATTTTACATTAATTTATTTAGAGCAAACCTATCATTATTTAGCTTAGATTACCTAGTTCCTGAATAAGAACAAAATAATTGTGAGATTTGCAGCTTTGAAAATGGAATTTCAGTATTCATTAGGCTTATTAGTAAGCTATTACCAACGCTGCACTTTGCAAATTATGCTACCCCTCATTTATGTTTTTTACTGTAGAATCACACATCACTCATGTTATTCCTCAAGCAAACAACACTGCATTTGCATCAAATTGATTATCACTGCCTTAATGTTGCTTAGATACTGTAAATTTCAAGTTTAGTGCATTTTATGCAGGCATTTGACTTACAAATACCAAGCAGCGCTTCATGGGATATGTACTCAGAAAAAAAAAAATTGTTATCATCTGCAATTTGCAACCTATTATATGGGGAAGGAAGAATGGAGCTCCTTGAGTAAGGTTTTAAAACTTCAGCTCTAGTTGAACTTCAATAGTTGAAGAATGGAGTTCCTGAATAAGGTTTTAAAACTTCAGCTCTAGATGAACTTCAATAGTTGAAGAATGGAGCTCCTGAATAAGGTTTTAAAACTTCAGCTCTAGATGAACTTCAATAGTTGAAGAATGGAGTTCCTGAATAAGGTTTTAAAACTTCAGCTCTAGTTGAACTTCAGTAGTTGAAGAATGGAGCTTCCTGAATAAGGTTTTAAAACTTCAGCTCTAGATGAACTTCAATAGTTGAAGAATGGAGCTTCCTGAATAAGGTTTTAAAACTTCAGCTCTAGTTGAACTTCAGTAGTTGAAGAGAGGAGCTTCTTGAGTAAGGTTTTAGAACTTCAGCTCTATTTGAACTTCAGTAGTTGAAGAAAGGAGCTTCTTGAGTAAGGCTATAAAACTTGAACTGTAGTTGAAGGTCAACAACAGTTACAAAATGGAGCTTCCTGAGTAAGGATTCGAACCTTTAACTCTAGTTGAAGTTTTAAAGCCTTACTCAAGAAGCTCCATTTTTCCTTCTCCATAACTATGAGGACAGGCTACAAGAGTTGGGGCTCTGCAGCCTGCAGAAGAGAAGGCTTCCAGGAGACCTTAGAGTAGCCTTCCAGTATCTCAAGGGGGCCTACAGGAAGGCTGGGGAGGGACTATTGACAAGGTATTGTAATGACAGGACATAGGGCAATGGGTTTAAACTGGCAGAGGGAAGATTTAGACTGGATGTTAGGAGGAAGTTCTTTGCAGTGAGGGTGGTGAGACACTGGCACAGGTTGCCCAGGAAGGTTGTGGCTGCTCCCTCCCTGGAGGTGTTCAAGGCCAGGTTGGACGAGGCCTTGAGTGACCTGTGCTAGTGGGAGGTGTCCCTGCCTATGGCAGGGGGTTGGAACTAGATGATCCTTGAGGTCCCTTCCAACCTTACCATTCTATGATTCTATAACAGGTTGCAAATTGGTTGCCATTCAAACTTCATTCAAATATTCACCACGTACCTGCTCCCAGGCGAAGACGTGCTGATTGAAGTAGAACTGGATTTGCTCATTGGCAATGTTGATGCAGAGTTGTTCAAAAGAATTCTTTTTGAAATTCTCAAAGCCAAAGATATCAAGAATTCCAATGTTCAAACCATCATCATTACCACTGCAAAGATGAAATACACTTCATAGTGTTGTCTCTTTCTCTGACACTGACCAGCTTCATTATTATTACCCAAAAGGAAATCATGGGCCAAACCTGTACACCCATCAAACAGAATAATCTTTGCTAAACCAGGTATCTATTAAAACAACACTCAGTTTATGTTTGGAATGCAGCAAATGCACAGCAGCTCAAAGATTACTGTCTTTGCAGGTCTGATACACTAAATCACATCATGACCAGGTCAACTGACAAGCTTATAGAGGACTTACAATTTTATCAGCCTACAGAACTCCAAGGGGACCTTAGAGCTGCCTTCCCACACCTGAAGGGAGCCTACAGGAAAGCTGCAGAGGGACTTTTCCTGAGTGTGTCTAGCAACAGGACAAGGCTGAATGGTTTTAAGCTGAGGGAGAGTAGGTTTAGACTGGATCTTAGGAAGAAGTTCTTCAGTATGAAGGTGGTAACACTCTGGAATAGGTTGCCCAGGGAGGTTGTGCATGCCCCCTCCTTGGAGGTGTTAAGGCCAGATTGGATGAGGCCTTGGGCAAACAAGTCTAGTTGAGGTGTCCCTGCCCATAGCAGGGAGGTTGGAGTAGATGATCTCCAAGGTCCCTTCCAACCTAAGCCATTCTCTGATTCTATTGTTAAAAGCTGACTCCAGCACAGAGTCCAGTTCTTATTTGCTTCTCCTGTATTCAAGACAGGCTTTGCTGATTGGCATCTTGAAACTAAAAATTACTCTCATTATATACCAATCTTCATGTTATTTATTCACAATTAAAAACTGTTTATTTTAACATTCTATGAATCTATGACCATGAATCTCAACAGAACACAGGCCTAGATCTTTTATGCACCTAAAGAAGTACATTAAGGACTGGAATGTGCTACGGATTGAAATGTATGTCTCAAAGTCTTCAATGAGGAAAGGTCACACAGGGAAATGCCAGACACTTGTGCTGTCCAGGTCTCCTGTATTCCCACTGCACACTATGGAGCAAATACAACCTTCCCTTTTGTAATATAGGGATGTCATTAAAAAAAACCCCAAACAACACAACAACATAGCAGGGAAAAAGCAGATGAGAACACTGAATGCTGTAGTGCAGACAGTATTATTCCCACAGAACATCTCTGGTTCTTCCAGCAAAGCTTCATAGAATCTTAGAATCAGTCAGGGTTGGAAGGGACCACAAGGATCATCCAGTTCCAACCCTCCTGCCATGGGCAGGGGCACCCTACCCTAGATCAGGCTGGCTACAGCCTCAGCCACCCTGGCCTTAAACACCTCCAGGGATGGGGCCTCAACCACCTCCCTGGGCAACCCATTCCAGGCTCTCACCACTCTCAGAACTTCCTCCTCCCATCCAGTCTGACTCTCCCCACCTCGAGCTTCGCTCCACTTCCCCTAGTCCTGTCACTACCTGACATCCTAAAAAGTCCCTCCTCAGCCTTTTTGTAGCCCTCTTCAGATACTGCAAGGCCACAAGAAGGTCACCTGGGAGCCTCCTCTTCTCCAGACTGAACAGCCCCAACTCTTTCAGTCTGTCCTCACAGCAGAGCAGCTCCAGCCCTCTGAGCATCCTCGTGGCCCTTCTCTGGACACACTCCAGCACCTCCACATCCCTCTTGTCCCAGGGGCTCCAGAACTGGATGCAGTACTCTAGGTGGGGTCTCACCAGAATGGACTAGAGGGGGAGAATCACCTCCCTTGACCAGAAAGCTTCTGTTACCTTAGATGTTTGTCAGGTTTGAGCAGAGTGTTGATGCGATTGACAATCCAGCTGAAGAGGCGCCCGTAGAGGGCCTTGGCCATGGCATCTCTGACATCAGTGGCCTTCTCCACAGTGTTGGGACGAATAATTGTTTCTCCTCGAGTCACCACGCAGTGAGAGGTGAGGGCCTCTTGCAGTTCATCTGCTTGAATACAAAGCAAGGATGCACCTGGGAAGGAAGGTCAGAGGCAGAGCTCAGAGGCAGAGCGTGGAAGGAGGAGCAGGCATTTCTGCACTCAACGCTGCAAGTACAACCTGCTATGAGTAAGGGTCAAACCAAAGTCTTGAACTATGACAAATGAGGGTGNCTCTGGACCCACTCCAACAGTGTTCACACTAAACAATTAGCAGTATCTCATTTAGTCACCAACCCTTCTAGCTTCCCCTGCTGTCAATGAGCAGAGGCCTTTAGGTTCTCCATTGCTTTACCAAGGAGACAATTTCTCTAAAGTGTCTGCAGAGCAATGTAGGTGACCCTGTCAGGAATATGCAGGTTGGGAGGTGTGAATATCTCTCTTGGTTATAATTGATCTGTGTCTAATATAGATAAATTATAACTGCTGCCCTCCTTCTGCTCCAAAAGAGGGGCACTTCTTTCCAGTTCCCCAATGCTCTTCTATCTATGGCAGAAGAATGGGTGAGAAGGTAGCAAGAAGACTTCATTGTCTCCCCATCTGTGATTATGAAGGAAAAGTTTCTCAAGGATCTTTTGCCCTTTCCCTTCTCCCCATCCTGGCAGCCTAGGATGTAAGGTATCCCAAATAATTAGTGAGCCATATTCTAACAGGCAGATGTGGAGAGCACATAATGAGCATCTGAGAATGAAAGTGGGGGAAAAGCTCTTCAAGGTATTAATGATGTTCTCCATCAGATGTTCAAATAACCTTGGAAAAATTCCAAAGGGTTTTTTTTTTTTCCTCAGGCATCTGCAGGATTAGCCATGTTTCCTGAATGCCAGTGAACTGGTTACTCAAATGAGGTGCATAACATGGAATTGTTTCTTTCCTTTTTTGCATCTGACTTCAAGTGGGCTTGTAATTAATCCACCTCCAGCATTTAATAATTGGTGCCAAATTTCCATGTGAATACAGTTTTCATCGATGACTCTCTTGCAAGAAAAGAAACCTGCTACCAAAACACTGAAGGAAAACAATCTTAAAGCAAGGAAAAGCACTCACAGTTCTCAAGGGCTACTGGATTGGAGATGTTGCTCTTGTCAATCGTGTGCTCAGACACCACTGTAGAGAACTCAATGTTCCCCACATTTAAAATGGCAGCCAGGACACTGTACACACTCCCAAGTTCCTGAAAAGAATATTTTTAAAAGTTGCAATATTTAATAGCCAGGAGAGATTTGTCAATTGAGTTTGTGCAATGGGCATGTGTCTGTTGCTTCTTGTTGCTTCCCCCAATATTCAATGCTCTGCTGGGACCATCTCAGGCCCCATTTCCTCAGATAAAATCCTTAATTGCTGTAGAATATTTGCTCTTATTTTCCATGCTTCCAGAAGTTAATCTAGCAGTTAACAAATTTATTATTCCAGTGGCACCAAGACAAACTAGAGAAGCTCACTCTAAAAAAACTCTGCTCAGGGTAATTGGCACACAGTTTACCTAGGCTCTAAGCAATCATTTTCCTTTCAAGCTTAGGGACATGGATGAAATGCAAAGAAATGGATAGCTTCACTTCTGCCATTATGCTACAGTAGCTGCTGACATTTTTGTGCCCTTTTCCAGTGAGTTTGAAATCTGGCTTGATCTGTCTCATACAGCATGATTATTGGTCACCTCAGGCAGTTCTTTCCTATTAATTTTGCTGTGCTGCCTGAAATAAAACAGTGAGGGTCTGAGAGAGGGAGTACTGACAGTAGTTATTATTTCAGCCTGCCAGTCAATGAAAAAAACCCTCAAAATTTAAAGAAATAAAGCCTTGTTTAGGTCTCAGTTTTAATTGGATAGGAGAAGATATTCTGTCCAAGATTTTCTGCTAATAAAACATGGAACATGGCTATACAGAACCTCCTCTGTGCACTGGGATGGGTGTCAAAGCTTAAGGCTGTGCTGCTAAAATCTGAACTTAGCAAAGAAACTTCAGGATCTTCTTCTTACTGAAAATAAATTGTCTCTGCAGGTGTATTCCACAGCAGAACCTCAGTGGGGGAAGAAGACTTTCTCTCTCTTGCTAACAGAGCCTCAGACAGGTGAATTCACTCAGTGGAGAAGGTAAGACAGGCTAACAAGGATGCGGCTCACACGTGAGGGCAGTTAGATTGCCTATGGTACTCATCCTGCTCCTGAAGCTGTGAGGGTTCTACAGGTAGAAAACTCTTCACAGATTCAGCTCACGGTGGCTTGCTGAGTTAATCAAGTGTAGATACATGCTACAACTGCACAATGAGCCAGTTCTAACTGGATCTTCAATGGCTAAGGAAGGTCTCCTTTGGATGATGATGATTATTGTTTCCACCCATCCAAGCGAACAAAAGGACTGGAAACAAAACCTGACCTGCTGCTTTTCATAGTATAAATTAGGATTTCTCAAAGGCTTTGGTGCTGTGACAAAACAGCTACCAGTGCTGAACTGTGCATGTCCCCCTAGACTGCTTCTGGAAAGGTGAGAGTACAGGTGTGAGAGGCTGTGATAGTACAGGTGTGACATTGTTAAGTGCAGGTGTGAATAAGCACGCAGAGCAGAGAGAGACTCTCAACTCCACTGCTACTACGCCTCGACGTAAAAGAAGGACAGGAGAGGTGCACACCTCTCTTGTTTCAGGGATTCCAGCATGCATACTGAAAGAAGTGAATCTTTTCCTCTGAAAAGCTCCTTACAACCTGCAGCTTTGTCAGAATGCTACAGTTTAGGGTCCTAAGTGTAAATAAAACTCTCTAGAGAATTCAGAGAGTCCAGGGGGATGGACTCTACTCTCAAAGGGGCTGAACAAAATACAAGAGATATGTTTATCCCATTCCATTGGTCTAAGAAAATTCTATGTATTTTGAAGCTCAATGTGTTCTTTCTCTCTGTCTCCTGTTTTCCTCCTTTGTTCCTCTCTGAGCTTTGCTTTACTCTTCCACACTGATCATTGTTTGGGTTACTGGTAAGAAGAGAGAGAGAATATTGTGTTAGCTGGCAACAGTCCCTGGGCTCTCTCCAGGGGGGTGTCCAGAGGGGAAAGCTGGGCTAATGTCTAGGTGTATATATGTATATATTTGATTCTGTCTCACATGACA